>LUGF01024311.1:162883-180207 GCA_001625245.1 Calycopis cecrops
AACACGGGTAATATATGGAGTACCTCCTTGCTATTTACCTTATGTAGTTACGATAATGTAGGTAGCAATTTTTCACTCCCGAAGCGAGACTTTCGAATGATAAATGATGGGATTTATGCTAATATCATGCACGTGATTCTTCTCAAAAGAGGAGTGCACCATATTATATTATGCAAAAAGAGTCCGTATGATATCTAATATATAAAATTCTCGTGTCACAGTTTTCGTTGCCATAAACAAGATTCTGAAGAGAAAGGTGCGTAAAAGGCATAAGCTTCGTAAGCTTTAGTTTACTTTTCACACGATAAACCTCATCATAATTTTGTTATATCGGTCTCAGATCCTTTCTTTAGGAGTAAATCTAGAAATACTAGTAATGAGAAAATAATTATTGGGCTATGTATTTTTCGTAAATAAACTTGGAGCTTGCGGTGTTCTTTTTAATTAAATTTATAGACATAAACCGGGTATTTCATTGTAATGCGAGATGTTACATCTGACACACGGGCAAACATCAAGTGTCACACACACCGGCGACCACAGGCATGCGGCAAAAGGGGTTGACGCAATAATCCGAGAACGACGTTGTAATCAAGTGCAGATTATGTGACGTGATTATTATATGTCAAGTAACGGCATGAGTATTTTAGTAATTAAGTTACATCGCAGCTGAAGTGGGCCGGTACTACCGGGGATGTAGCCTTTGCTTATCATCATACTATTAATCCTGTATTTTTAAAACATCAATTTTACTCAGGAACTGCTTGTATTATTAGCTATAAGTAGTTCGTTTCTTAAAGTCAAGCACCAACGGCTGATTTTTTTTGGACCTAAATTGTTGATGTCGAAATAAAGAGAAGCCCGGTACATTTCCATCAGATTACTATGAGTGCTCGTTCGGTGACGAGGTCTAGGTTTGGGGTTGAAAAGGGGACCGACCTCCCACTACAAACCGCTTAATGAACGGTGATGATGAAATGAAAAGTGGTGAAGAGACCACGTCTGCAAGAGCTTCAACTGCTCGTTTTATAAAGTACCTATAAACTGCTAGTGACCCCGTGTGCACTTCATTGCGCGTTAAAAATAAAAATTGATCAATCGTAATTAAAGACTGGCTGGCTTCTTTACTGAGAGAATTGTTAAAATCGGCCCAGTAGTTTATAGCTCTGTTCGTTACTAACAAACAAAAAATCTTTTCTCTTTACATATAAATATATCTATATTAGTAACATAACATACCTAATATAATATAAAGTACAAAAAAAGGAAAACAACATAAATTCCAAACACACAGTACCAGACAATTATACGTACTTAGCTATAAAAATAGGCTCTAGAAGCACACCAAGGTCCTTAGTGTAATTAGTTACACAGTAATATAAACATTTGTAATTTCTATTTCACCGAACGGCCCATACACGATAGCGATAAAGGATTTAATTATCATAAACCTTATACCCCAATAAAAATAGCCATGACCGTAGCGTAGATTTGCGTATAAATGTTGGCCGTTGAATAGATTTTCTATTCAAGGACTGCACTACAAAACGCGCTACATTGGAGTAATAAGTAACAATTGTTGTAGAATTATAGCGTTGGAATGTAGGTGGAGTCACGAAACATTCGTTTGGGTTTATTTCCGAATTTTCAACCTTTTTTGTGGCCCCGTACCTCGATAGAAAAATACTTAACCCTTAGATCAGTTTGTCGGTCAATCTGTTAAAAAAAACCTGTAGAGTATGTATGCGGTAACCCAGAATAAAGAACAAAGTTAGTTATGTTCAGACGAAGTTACTTACTTCCGCAAAATTATCTTTGCCAGGTGTATATTAAGTTGGCAAGGATGTCTTGATGCCTGACATAGTTGTTTTTTCGTTTTCATATATCATCGACTACGCTGCTGTGCGACTATGACGTTCGTTGCACTGCGACGAAGCTAACACCAGATAAACATACGCTCACGATTAGTTCCCTTAAAATTATGTTCCCGAATATCTTTCATCCTTTTTCAGAAAATAATGTGGATTACAGATTTCTTTAAATATAGTTACCTACCTATGTCTTTCTTCTTTGTACATCGATTGATAGATCTATTACGGTGAATCTACTGGATCAATAAGTCTGATGTAGGCGACCGTGAAATAAGGATAGAGAACTTGTCTAATATAATTGGTACTATCGCGTTTGAAGTCGCGGGGCGCAGTCTGTATACCGATATAGTTACGCGCTAATCTAAAGTGCCCTTTTACATCATGAAATTACCACGAAAATCAGCAAAACTAATGTTAACGTTGAAAACTTAGTCTGTAAAATATGTTTTGTTTAGAAATAACAAAATTTAAAATACATTTATTCTAATAAGTACATTTAATAAATTTTAACGTTTATTATTATAATTGTGTACAATGTTCACTTTTCGTTTGTTTATGCCTTTGATCTATTCATTAGCATAAAGTTATCTTGTGTATAGAGTGTAAAATATAAATATGTATGTCTAAAACGTCTATTTTTCGGAGTACATAATTGTTTTATAATATAAACTAGCTAGTAGTAGTTGGTTCGAATTTGAACGGATTCATGAACGGTATGGTTGAAATTGCAATTACTTCAAGAATAGGCAGTTTTCAGTGCTATGCTTCATTGCATCTAAATTGGACCGACGCGGCGGGCTACCTCTCGCTCACATGATACCCTCTTAAATTGGTAGACTATGCTGTCACGTTTCGTGTGCTTTATTGAGTGTCCGGTGGCCCATTGGAGTAATGGGAAGAAAGACAACATCTCTAGAATGATAGTATATTCACTTGTTGTTGGTTATCGGAAAAACTGGTACCATCGTCCAACCCTTATACCGTAAAAAAATCGATTTCGACTACAATTAATTTCTTACATCGTAGCCATAATAATATCATACCTCATAATTAGTATTAATAATAAATTACCTAAATTTTTAATAACTGTACCAGGAAGGTATTCCTTCTTCAAATTTATTGTGATAGAGTTAATCGATTCTCTCTCGGAATTTTTAAAATAAGCCTTTACTTTATCCTGGATTCTTATTACACCCTTGAGAATTAAAACATCTTTTAGCACTTTCGTCTAAATTACATTCCTGAATTGGAGTTGAACTCTTTCATCTTTTGTGAAGCTATAATTTTTGATCTTTTTCCGAACCTTTTTGTAGGGGATCCTAAAAATACTCCAATGGGCGCGCGCTGATATTAGGAATATACTGGCCTTCCTGAGGGACCTTAACTGGAATAACATGAGTTAGATAGACGCAATCAGGCATGATAAGCGTCGTGCGGAGACCGGGCTGAGCTACTGTAAGACAGTGAACCATTTCGTAATAATCGATCGAGCGCAAACAAGGAGGCTTAAAGAAGCCGTACTCAGACTTTCCTAAAGTACTATACTCAAAACTTTCCAACAATTACTACTAATGGTAAGTATCTACTGGAGTCCTGGAACTTTCACATCCTTAGAGGGTTTCCTTTAGAGGCATGCATATTATGCATTTAGTGCACATCACTTGACGCGGAAGTACCCTGTTCATTTGAATTGAATTGTAATATGTATTGTGCACGTAACAAAGATAAAAATAAAAAAAAAAACACCATACATTTGCTATTTCTCAAGTAAATTATTGCAGCTAAATGTTATTTTATACGTTAGAAATTTAAATGCAAAACTTTTTTCGCCAATTCGCCTTTCGAATAATTAACTCCCTAATTATCACATAAATGCCTCTTGTTAATTATTTTTATCTCCGGAAACTGCTAAGCCGTAATTTTGTAGATTCTTAATTTTCAGTCAAGCTCCTCATGGACTAACAGAGACTCTAATAGAAAATTCTGTAACCAACTGTAAATATAGAACATATCGTTACAGTTTTTTACGTAGCTATTATAACCTAATACGTTGTTTAGGTATTTAGTATTTGAAGTTGCTTAAAAATGTTTAGTTCTTTTTACTGCAGATGCAAACGAGCCAGCCACTAACCACACGTGCCTGGCTCTTGGTAAACGGAGCGAAACACGGGTAATATATGGAGTACCTCCTTGCTATTTACCTTATGTAGTTACGATAATGTAGGTAGCAATTTTTCACTCCCGAAGCGAGACTTTCGAATGATAAATGATGGGATTTATACTAATATCATGCACGTGATACTTGTCAAAAGAGGAGTGCACCATATTATATTATGCAAAAAGAGTCCGTATGATATCTAATATATAAAATTCTCGTGTCACAGTTTTCGTTGCCATACTCCTCCGAAACAGCATGACTGATTCTCATGAAATGTGAGCATATTGAGTAGGTCTGAGAATCGGCCAACATCTATTTTTCATCCCGATATTCCCACGGGATCGAAAGTTACGCGGGTGAAACCGCGGGGCGCAGCTAGTTTATACCGGGTGTTCCAGACCACCCGTCCAGGCTGATTATTTCGAAAAGTTTCAAAAAAAAATCAAAACAAAAAAATACGTGTCAAATATTTTTTTAAACTCTATCAAATCATACCAAAAACACCCCTCACCCCCAACCCCCTGTTAGGGGTAGGGGGTGCAAATTTAAAAATTCAAAGGGAATCCCGTATTTTTTTTTGCAGATTCGGATTTATTATCGGAGATTATTTTTGTTTTTGTTTTGCTTTTGAACTAATTCTGTTTTGTTTTTGTTTTTATTCATGGTTTTAGTTTTGTTTTTGTTTTTATTTTTGTTTTTGACTTTGATTTTTGTCAAAATCAAAGAAAATCGTTTTTTGTCGATTGCAGCGCCATCTATGGCGAATAAAAAAAATGTTCTAGACAAAATGTTTGTCTTTTTTCATGATGAATCCGAATCAAAAAAAAATACGGGTTTCCATTTGAATTTTTAAATTTGCACCCCCTACCCCTAACAGGGGGTTGGGGTGAGGGGTGTTTTTGGTATGATTTGATAGAGTTTCAAAAAATATTTGACACGTATTTTTTTGTTTTGATTTTTTTTTGAAACTTTTCGAAATAATCAGCCTGGACGGGTGGTCTGGAACACCCGGTATATAATAAATAAATAAGAGCTAAATAACTGTGTCAGCACCGATACGGAGTTTACTCCCTATAACAAGATTCTGAAGAGAAAGGCTCGTAAAAGGCATAAGCTTCGTAAGCTTTAGTTTACTTTTCACACGATAAATCTCATCATAATTTTGTTACATCGGTCTGAGATCCTTTCTTTAGGAGTAAATCTAGAAATACTAGTAATGAGAAAATAATTATTGGGCTATGTATTTTTCGTAAATAAACTTGGAGTTTGCGGTGTTCTTTTTAATTAAATTTATAGACATAAACCGGGTATTTCATTGTAATGCGAGATGTTACATCTGACACACGGGCAAACAGCAAGTGTCACACACACCGGCGACCACAGGCATGCGGCAAAAGGGGTTGACGCAATAATCCGAGAACGACGTTGTAATCAAGTGCAGATTATGTGACGTGATTATGTTCAGTAACAGCAAGAGTATTTTAGTAATTGAGCTACATCGCAGCTGAATTGCGCCGGTACCTACTACCGGGGATGTAGCCTTTGCTTATCATCATACTGTTATGTCATGTCTGCGAGACATTAAAAAATATTTGACAAATGTCAGAATTACTACAAAAACCGTAGACAGAGAATACTCTCTGTCTACGACAAAAACACTTACATGACTTTGTCATTATTATGTAATCGGGCCGCTATGGCCTCTTACTAGCGTAAAATAATTGTCTCATATGTACTTCATTTACAGTCTCTTTTCTTTTCCGATAATTGGAACTTGATTTGAAAGCCTCGCTCGCACGTTTTGTACATCTTTCACATAGTGAGAACAATTCTAAATCTATGGTTAATCGAGTATTTTTAATACATCAATTTCACTGAGGAACTGCTTGTATAATTAGCTATAAGTAGTTCGTTTCTTAAAGTCAAGCACCAACAGCTGGTTTTTTTTGGACCTTAATTTTTGATGTAGAAACGAAGAGAAGCCCGGTACATTTCCATCGGATTACTATGAGTGCTTGTCTGGTGACGAGACTAGGTTCGGGTCGAAAGGTGGACCGACCCCCACTACAAACCGTTTAATGAACTTCGTGATAAAGTTGTAGTAATTCTACCAATAAGCAGTGTTGTTAAGAGGTAATCACTTGGGTGAATTAGGTCAGTATGATCGGGGAGGTAGTTTTTACTTATAAGATACCGCCGTATAGCGAAAGCTTTGCGTTACATGCGGTGTTTGTCTTTTCAATGGGCCATAAGAAGGAGGAGGGTGAAGAGAACACGTCTGAAAGAGCTTCAACTACTTGTATGATAAAGTATGAACTGCTAGTTCCTAGCTGATCCCGTGTGCACTTCATTGCGCGTTAAAAATAAAAATTGACCAATCGTAATTAAAGACGGCTTATGTTTCTTCCTGATAATGGATTTTCATTACTGAGAGAATTGTTAAAATCGGTCCAGTAGTAGGTCTACTCGATACTAACAAACAAAAAACTCTTTATATATATTAGTAACATAACATACTTAATATAATATAAACTACAAAAAAAGGAAAACAACATAAATTCCAAACACACAGTACTAGACAATTATACGTACTAACAATAAAAATAGGCTCTAGAAGCACACCAAGGTCCTTAGTGTAATTAGTTACACAGTAATATAAACATTTGTAATTTCTATTTCACCGAACGGCCCATACACGATAGCGATAAAGGATTTAATTATCATAAACCTTATACCCCAATAAAAATAGCCATGACCGTAGCGTAGATTTGCGTATAAATGTTGGCCGTTGAATAGATTTTCTATTCAAGGACTGCACTACAAAACGCGCTACATTGGAGTAATAAGTAACAATTGTTGTAGAATTATAGCGTTGGAATGTAGGTGGAGTCACGAAACATTCGTTTGGGTTTAATTCCGAAGTTTTCGCCCTTTTTTAAGACCCCGTACCTCGATAGAAAAATACTGAACCCTTAGATAAGTTTGTCGGTCAGTCTGTTAAAAAACATGTAGAGTAAGTATCCGGTAACCCAGAATATAGAACAAAGTTAGTTATGTTCAGACGAAGTTACTTACTTCCGCAAAATTATCTTTGGCAGTTATACATTAAGTTGGCAAGGATGTCTTGATGCCTGACATAGTTGTTTTTTCGTTTTGATATATCATCGACTACGCTGATATACGACTCTGACGTTCGTTGCACTGCGACGAAGCTAACACCAGATAAACATACGCTCACGATTAGTTCCCTTATAATTATGTTCCCGAATATCTTTCATCCTTTTTCAGAAAATAATTACAGATTTCTTTAAATATAGTTACCTACCTATGTCTTTCTTCTTTGTACATCGATTGATAGATCTATTATGGTGAATCTACTGGACCAATAAATCTGATATAGGCGACCGTGAAATAAGGATAGAGAACTTGTCTAATATAATTGGTACTATCGCGTTTGAAGTCGCGGGGCGCAGTCTGTATACCGATATAGTTACGCGCTAATCTAAAGTGCCCTTTTACATCATGAAATTACCACGAAAATCAGCAAAACTAATGTTAACGTTGAAAACTTAGTCTGTAAAATATGTTTTGTTTAGAAATAACAAAATTTAAAATACATTTATTCTAATAAGTACATTTAATAAATTTTAACGTTTATTTTTATAATTATGTACAATGTTCACTTTTCGTTTATTTATGCCTTTGATCTATTCATTAGCATAAAGTTATCTTGTGATTAGATTGTGTAAGATATAAGTATGTCTAACACATCTATTTTTCGGAGTAATTGTTTTATAATATAAACTAGCTAGTAGTAGTTGGTTCGAATTTGAACGGATTCATGAACGGTATGGTTGAAATTGCAATTACTTCATGAATAGGCACTTTTAGTGCTATGCTTCATTGCATCTAAATTGGACCGACGAGGCGGGCTACCTCTCGCTGACATGATACCCTCTTAAATTGGTAGGCTATGCTGTCATGTTTCGTGTGCTTTGTGGAGTGTCCGGTGGCCCATTGGAGTAATGGGAAGAAAGACAACATATCTAGAATGATAGTATATTCACTTAGCGTCGTTGGTTATCTTATCGGAAAAACTGGTACCATCGTCCAACCTTTATACCGTAAAAAAATCGATTTCAACTACAATTAATTTCTTACATCGTAGCCATAATAATATCATACCTCATAATTAGTATTAATAATAAATTACCTAAATTTTTAATAACCGTGCCAGAAAGGTATTCCTTCTTCAAATTTATTGTGATAGAGTTAATCGATTCTCTCTCGGAATTTTTAAAATAAGCCTTTACTTTATCCTGGATTCTTATTACACCCTTGAGAATTAAAACATCTTTTAGCACTTTCGTCTAAATTACATTCCTGAATTGGAGTTGAACTCTTTCATCTTTTGTGAAGCTATAATTTTTGATCTTCTTCCGAACCTTTTTGTAGGGGATCCTAAAAATACTCCAATGGGCGGGCGCTGATATTACGAATACACTGGCCTTCCTGAGGGACCTTAATTGGAATAACATGAGTTAGATAGACGCAATCAGGCATGATAAGCGTCGTGCGGAGACCGGGCTGAGCTACTGTAAGACAGTGAACCTATTCGTAATAATCGATCGAGCGCAAACAAGGAGGTTTAAAGAAGCCGTACTCAGACTTTCCTAAAGTACTATACTCAAAACTTTCCAACAATTACCACTAATGGTAAGTATCTAATGGAGTCCTGGAACTTTCACATCCTTAGAGGGTTTCCTTTAGAGGCATGCATATTATGCATTTAGTGCACATCACTTGACGCGGAATTACCTTGTTCATTTGAATTGAATTGAAATTGAATTGAAATATTTATTGTGAACGTAACAATGATATAAATTTAAAATAAACTTATACATTTGCTATTTCTCAAGTAAACTATTGTAGCTAAATGTTATTATACGTTAGAATTTTAAATGCAAAACTTTGTCTGTTTTACGCTGTTATTGCAGCGATAATCATAACATTTAAGAAAGAAGGAAGTTTAACAATGATATTTTTATTTTAAAAAGGAATAATTTCTTGTTATTGATTTTTAAGTTCAGTACTACCAAGAGAAACAGGAACACATGACGGTCTAATAAATATTTATGGGCAGACTGATAACTCTATTGTTTAGAGTTTGGGTGAGACCGATGTTTAACTCTGAAATTGTGTTAATAAGCTATATCACGATAACAAATATGTAATAGGGTATAACTAGGGGTACGTAAATTTCGCAAATAAAAAATCGTGATTTCGCATTAAAAAAAACTCAAAATAGAAAATTTCGCATTTATATCGCAAAAAAAATAGAGTGTTAAAAATTCAATTAAAGGCTAGCATTGTTGTAATTTCTACATTTTCATCTTTCATTGTTTGCCTGCGATCAGTTACGACAATGTTGTAGATACTAAATTACCTCTTGGCATCAACACTATTGACAGGGCAATTGAGATATTGAACAGCTGCTTTTGCAAATCCAGGGTAGCAAGATTTTGATGCAGCTAAAACTCGCATTACATCCACAGGAGTTTCTTGACCGACCAATATACGTAATAATTGTTAGCGCGTCTGATCAGCATTTGAAAGCACGTAACGTAAAAAGGTGCGAAAGTATTTAATTTTCAAATTTCGCTTTTATCGCAAATAAAATGCAGATTTAGCTTTTATCGCATCTATTTCGTAAAAACGAAATTTACGTACCCTTAGGTATAACGTATGAAATTCCCGTTTTATTGTAATGGGTACTTCGAATTTATATAATATACTATATTACCACATATACTCGTACTAGTTACCCCCCTCGGTTTCACCCGCGCAAATTTCGATCCCGTGGAAAATAGAAAATCATCCTATGGCATCCCATAAGAACATATTTTCGGGATAAAAACTATCCTTTGTGTTAATCCAAATTACCCTCTATGTGTGTGATAAATTGATAAATTTCATGAAAATCTGTTCAACAGTTTTTGCGTGAAGGAGTAACAAACAAACAAACAAACATGCAAACTTTCGCATTTATAATATTAGTAGGATATTTCATACCTTAACCTCTAATATATATAAATTATAATTCACAATCATCATCATCATCATTATCATCAGCCGGAAGACGTCCACTGCTGGACACGGTCACGAGCCACTTGCATCCAGCGACTCCCCGCCACCTTAACCAATTCACAATGATTGTCTGTAAATCCTTTCTTTGATTGTTCAGTATGCTCGCGCGAAGTTGTCAGAGTTGGTACTTTCGACAGATGACATTTTCATTCCAATGAATTTTATATTATATTGCTGTGATAGTTCATGCTGATTTATCTGTTGGTGGCGTAGCAACGCGCGCAAGGTACAGCCAGTCATTAATAAGTTTATCTATAGCAAGTTACTTTATTTTTTTTTATTTTGTCCGTTAGTATTATTGCACTGGGCAAACGAGCAGTCGGAGTCATTTTCATGACTACCAACCTACATAGTCCTTCGGCTATGCTGTGCTGTCGCAACAGCACAGCTGTGACTACGCCGGCGCCGGTATTTTGTGTGTTTTAAAGACTTTATCTACTTTATTACGCCATTAATGGCCTACTTCTTATGTGTATCTGGCAGAACGAGATTTAAACTTGTTTCGATTATTAATATTGTATCTGGGATATGATATAAAACCTTATCCACTAATAACACAGCAACAAACTAGTCAATATCCTTCACTTCATGCAATATAAAATGAAGGCTATTGACTATATTTCTATGGATGGCCTAAGATATAATTAATGTCAAATATTAACGCTCTCAACAAAATTTATATCAAACAAGTTACCGTCATAATTTGTTTAGATTCAATACAAGGCTAAGAGCGTTTTTATACTCCGATATCGGTATCGCCATCGTCGAAATCGTAATGTGATTGACGTTGGAGCAAGATAATAGAGTAAAGTAAATTGTATGAAACTAAATACCGGAATACCGGTCTTTCGCAGTGTCCGATTCGATATTGGTATCGGGACATTCGAAAATGCTCCGAAACTCTGTTTAAATATAACATTGTACGATGAAATGAAATATTTCTGGCAACCTAAAAGTATACAATCACTAATAAGTAATTTGGTAAGAGGTAGTGCCACACTGCATGCTTGCATGCAGTCGAATTGGGCCGGCACGACCGGGGAGGTACCTCTCGCTTACACGAGACTGGCGTAAAGTGACAGTTGTGCTGTCGCGTTTCGTGCGGTGTGTAGGTAGTCGGTGGCCCATGGAGGTGGGAGGAGAAAGGAAGACAGCGCATCTGTATAGCCTCTATGCGGATGTTTGTGGGCGTCGGTAGTCATGAAAATGGCTCCGACTGCTCGTTTGCCCTCCTATATCATAAAAAAAAAAGTAATAATAATAATATTTGTGGACTTATCACACTACGTTAGCCTAACCCCGTGCTAAGTAGGTACCGTAAGGACTTGTGTTAGTGTATGAATGAAAAAGTGAATGTAAAGACTAATGAATTTAGTAAAAGGTAGCGCCACGCTGCCTGGGCCGGATTGGGCGGGCACGACCGTGGAGGTACCTCTTGCTTACACGATACGTGCTGTCGCGATTGGGGGGCGTGTAAGTAGCCGGTGGCCCGTAGAGATGGAAGGAGGACAACACATCTGTACAAACTTGTATACCTAATATATACTTAGGTAGTCAATGGCTCCGACTGCTCATAAACCCACTTATACTATAAATATAATAATATAGGCAGTTAGAAGTGATTATGATAAACCCTCAGTTCTATTCTCAATTTTCATCGTTCTATGTTCGTTCTATTTTCAGTGTCAGTTCCCTGGGCAGCTCGCTGCCTATCACGACAGGAAACCGACGTGCTGATCTGTTGTTGTTGTTATTAGGCACTGTTCAATGTTTGCTATGATAATGGAAAATAAAGAATTAAGTTTTAATTAATTAATTATTAATTAAAGACCGATATGCCCTAGGGATCTTTAAGAAAAGGGCTAATTCTTTCCTCAAAGGTCGGTAACGCATCTGTTAGACCTCTGGTGTTACGGATGTCTGTGGGCGTTGGTGATCACTTTACATCATGTGACTGTGTGTGTGATAAAAAAAAAACAAAAAGAAGAAATAAAGAATTTTAGGGTAATACTTATTTTTTTATTTGATTACATTAATACCTTTTCATAATTCATAATTACTATCAAGTGAATTAGTCAATTTACTGAGGCATTTTACATGAGACGCCTAACAATTGTCCTATATAAACTTACTACTAAACTTTGCATCTCGGGCTGAAACAATTTCTAAGCGGAGGACCGGGATAAGGTTTCAGGCAATTTGTAGGACAATGTGGCTGTTTAAGTTACATACATATTATGAGCTAAGCCACAGAATAATAAAGCTCGGTATTAACAATTATCAATATCCATATATCTTGTAGGTAACACAATTCATCATATATTTGTTTACCTACTCATTAGTAATGTTTTTAGTAAGTAGGTATATAATATTAATAATCAAAGAAAAAATCTTTTTTGAAAGAATGGTGGATTTTGACACTTGTAGAATAAATGGAAAATACGTGCAGTACAGATAAGTAATATATAAATAAGTATTTAACATTTTATAATTTATTATACAAAATGACTCCCCACTGCGACATTCACACGTTGCTTGTAATGATTATCGTAGTGACAATGTCAACCAATTTTACTTAGATTCACAGTGAAACTTGTAATAATAACCGGGCGATTACTTGTATGTATAGTATAATTTATCAGTAACTGAAAGACAATGTAGCTAACAATTTTAAGCGTTAATTTATTTATTTTGTTATTATCTATAATGAGGCTCTAAACCAGTTTTACCCTATATTTTTTATATTGTCAGCTATCTAGCTATACATTATTCATAATTGTGCTATTTCAACACCTTCAGTCAGTGGACAGGCATTAACTTATTTCGTAGACAGAGAATATTTAGACTTAGGCTAAGTTACGTACAAAGTAAAATGAAATTGTCTCTCAGTTACCGTATCCATTTAAAATCAAAACAATGAAGGCAAACATCGTGAAAAAACCCGCATGCCCGAGAAGAGCAAAAAAATGTGAACGAAATTCAAATTTCGCGAACCCGCATTAAGCCTTCGCATATCTAAACTACGTCCGCCATCTTGCTTTCAGGATGGAAACCTGTTCTAATGATCGAGTTGAAATTTAATTTGTAAGAACGGGATGTGTTCATGTAGACGGAGAGATGAAGCGAAACATTTTAGATACACTAATGTTGTATTTTTTTGTATAAGGGGGAAAACGAGCAGTCCGCATGAGGCTATACGTTGCTCTTCATCCTCCTTCCTCCTTCATGGGTCACCGGCTGCTTATACGTGAAACGTGACACAGGTGTCACTTTACGTCGGTGTCGCGTAAGCGAGAGGTACTTTCCCTGGTCGTTGCGGCCCAATTCGGCTGTATAAATGCATGCAGCGTGGCACTCGTGGCACACACAGTCTTATGAAAAATTTACCAATTGAGTTTCAGTTATCCTTTACATACTTCCATACTAGTTATGTATACTAGTGCCATGCCGCGGCCGTACTCGAGGCGGATTAGGCCGGGACGACCGGGAGATACTTTTAATTAATATTATACCGTCTCAAAGTGATTTCTTGTCGCATTTTGTGCAGCTTGTGATGTTATGATGAGCCATTGGAGATGAGGGACGAAATCAGAACTATTAGTTACGAATGCCGATGGACGTCGGTAATCATCAAAAAGCTATATTATGTAGGTATTTTTTATAGCATAGGATGCAAACGAGCAGTTGGGTCACCTGATGTAAAGTTATCACCAACACCAGAGATCTAACAGATGCGTTGCCGTCCTTTGAGGAAAGAATAAGCTCTTTTCTTGAAGATCCCTAGGTCGTATCGGTCCGGAATCACCGTGGGGCATAAAAATAATCTAACTAAATTGAGATTTCGGCTGTACTATAACTGTACTGTGTTTTAACCACATCCTAATTTTTTTCAATGTATTGTTCTTCCAAACTAACTTGGGGCTAATCATATGCAATTCTCCGAAGGGTTAACCCTTCGTATGTCCTCAGAGGCTGTACTGATAGGGACATTCGAGTGAACTTAAAAGGCCAAAAAGTACGGTTAAAATTCCACAGACAGAAACTTATTATTGAATTACATATCGTTTGTCGGTTATTATGTCAAATATAACCCTAAATCAATATCGATCAGGGTGACAACATTCCTTTTAAATATATGGGGTTAATAATACAGGGCTAGGGTTGAACCGGTGGTAGCTATAATTATTGTTGACGTTCAATAAGTAATTTTGGTAATTCTATTTTGAATATTTTTTTTCATTTCATGTCAACAAGCTTTTACCCGCGGCTTCGCTCGCGTCCGTATTTTTATAGTAAAAATTTCCTATGTCCCTATCTAATACATCCAAGAACATTTGCACAAAGTTTCACGATTATCGGTTCAGTAGTTTTGTCGTTGTAGCTTAATAAATACATTCACATTTTTAATATTAGTAGGGAAGTACTACGAACAATAATGAATCACTGGAAGGCAAATCCTAATAATATAAGGGCTTGGTGTATTTACTATTTACACGGCATGCTATTTTTCCTGTCAAATATCATTTCCATTCGAAACTAAAATAAATACAGGGCTTCCAGACTGATCCGTTCCGGCATCTTGTTTGTAAACAACTATTAATCCGTCAGCTTTGTCTTGTTTGATGAATGTGTTTATTTTTAAATGAACACACCTAAGCACCTTCTAATTGATCATTATATTTGTATGAATAAAAAAGTCAAGCATCATTGGATATTTTGAACTTAAAATGAACTTAGCTTTTATAAAAAATAAACTTTATAAATACTTACACGTTTTCAATATCACAAATAAAAACAAAAAAATCACAAATTTCAAGACACAGATTGGCACAGATCAACACAAAAATAATAGGAAAAGCGTTCGTAAAGAAAATTCGGAATCGCTTTGAAAGCTCCGGTGAGAGCGTGCGTTTGAACGCAAAGCCGCTTTTGGACTGTTTCGCCCCAGCAGTCTAGAGCGGGCTGTTGAATAAATCAGGTTTTAGGACGGCTACACACAGACAGAAAACAACACGCACTTCAATAAAAAATATATATTTTTTCCTAATCGGTTACATCTTTACAATGTGTATAAAGAAGATATATTATACAAAAGTTCAGGTACGAAAAAAAGAACATAGCTAGCTTAATAATAATTTGTGAAGGGAGACTGGTCTTGGTCTACAGGTGATCAGTTATCGACGTGTCGATCAACGGCAATAAACAAAAAGTCCAATATTTAAAAATTTACAAAATAAATATTAAGACAAGCATATGTGTTAGAAAATGTGTGTATGTATGCGTGCGTGTGTGTGTGTAAACATGTATATATGTACACATGCGGATTACAAAATAAATACCTACCATAAGGCCATATCTTTGACATCTAGAAGGATATAGTAATTTGCTTTTCGAGGTATGTACATGCTTGTTTGATTATACAATATAAAGGAAGCATTTGTACTAAAGCGAGATCTTCTAACTAAAGCCCTTGATTAGATCTTAATAAATAATAAGTTCAACAGTAGTTCCTGCGGCTGGGAGGAAGGAAGGAAGGAAACAATATGCAGCAATATCCTAGAGAAGAAGAGAACAGAAATATATTAAAACCCTTAAGTAATCTCGATTATGGAGAAATATTTACCTACAGTAGGGCAGTAAGTCAAAAACAATACATCTGAGTAGATGATTATTAATTATTACACTATCTATGGCCTACGTATTCTACCGAGTAATTAATTTCCGCATTAAACTATATATTTTTGGTTGGTAAAGTAGTTTTTATAATACAAAATACCAAATTGTTCCTATTATATATTATCTGTGCTCCACACCCCAATCTGTTTAGTAGTTTTGTCTAAAAAAAAGCAATCATGCACACTTTTCAACGAAAAAAATAGTAGATTCATACTTAATTATGAGCTTTGAATATAGAGTCGACGAAAGTGAACTCTGGCATCCTTGTGTACGCAGCCCTAGTTTGCTACGCATTCCTATTAAAGCAAAAAGGAAGATGATCACTTTGTTTCAGCCAGTCTGTCGAGACCTTTTTTTCCCTTTCGAATGTTTTAATTTAAAAATTTGAATTTTTACGCCATCTTTCATTCAGACCTTTGATCTAGATTCCAATGTCTATGCAAAACAATTGTCAAACAAGGGGTTCGACATCGAAATAATTTAGTGAATAGATCTTGAAGTTAAAAAAACTTTTTTATAAAAATATTATCTTTTAAATATTGTTAAAAACCTATTAGACGAACCTATTAATTTTTCAGCTATGGTTAACGGCTTAGAGAGTTAGGAGGTATAGGAGGGGCTATATCTAGGGTATATAATATCTATCGCAGCCATCTAATGACTCTCTCTCTCTCTCTCTCTCTCTAATGAATGAACTCCGCACAATTGTAATGCAGACACGCTTTTCACCCCGCTTCGCTTCAATGGGCCATCAGAAAAAACAAATTGCACGAAACATGAAGGAGTTTCTGTATTATAATTTACATAATTAAATTACAAACATGAAAGGAGATCAGTCAAAACGTACCCAAAAATGAAAGTGCCAGCCAGTGAAAAGAAATGATTGCATTTAGCGGCTAATAATGTTTTGAACATATTTTACTAAGACGGTCAGGCTCTACAGTCATTTTCTAAATAGTTATTTTGCTTCAAATATTCGCAGCAATATAAAAATGTCATCAATGTAAACACTTCTAAACAATAAAATCAACGACTGATATATTTGTGTAGGTACTTATCCTATCTTATTATTATGTATATATTACTTATATATAAATGTAACCAAACATTTTTTTTTTGTAACGCAGGGGAACGCAGGATACCCAGGAGCTCGGGTAGCTCAACCGGGTACAGTGTCGGGCTCGACAACTGGGTTGCCCCTACCGACTAATCCCCTGCGGGTGCCTTCAGCCGCCATAATTGGAGGGCCCCGGATCTGAAAGCAACAGGGCGCCTCCAGCGACAGGCTGGCCTCGGTGAAAAGGCCAGATTCCTCCTCCTAAGGGATTGTTCAGCTGCCTTTGAACAGTCCCCACTCCACGATGGAACTGTGCAATGGTGTCAGGTTCCCATCCTAACCCCTGGTCCCAATGCTCCAACGGAGCACACCACGCTGGTCGTCCCAATCCACGTCGCCATCTGCTGATTCAGAG
>LUGF01024311.1:211076-226838 GCA_001625245.1 Calycopis cecrops
ATTAATTTGATCTTGCTTATAGGCTAGATGTTTTTGTTAACTTTTAAAACTGGAAGTTAGTATATTCTGTAATATTTATTGCAGCTCAAAAGACTTTAGACCAAAGAACAATTAAAGCAATATATCGGTTTGTACCAAATCAAAATAAACGCTTTTATTGGTATATTCAAAACCAGCAATTGCTTAAACCTAAAATAAACATACATGGAATTAAAATTGTAATTAAAAGATACAGTTACATTGGTACAGACAAGTGAAGCGTTTAAAAAAATAGCCTCGATGAAACTGCCGATTTTGTAAATTGCATTCTCTTACTAGTTTTTAATAATATGTAATTTATAATATTTATTTTTTTTGGGTCACTGTATTTCTAAAATAGAGCCTAAAACTTTTTTTTCTAAACTATTTTACGATGGAAATATGTATGTATTAAGATAGATTGAAGATAGTTAATATTGTTACTCAAATCTTCTCCAAATCCCAAAACCACTCTACGCTTACAAACAAATTACTAATACTTATTGTCACGTCATCGTATACAAAGTTGATAAAAGCGAGATGCATTAAATTAAACCACCCATAAGTGCCTATAATTAGTCCGAAACTATTAAAAAAGTTTACGACAAGTATACGAAAATACTTTTTTCAAACAACTTAAATAGCGAAAAAATGTAATCATGCTTTGTGCGTACAGCGAACGGCAACCTCGTATGGAGTGAATGACCCTGCCGGCCCGTACTCGCTATCAGCTGCCGATTGATCTGATTTTTGTTGTGTAGCCTGGAAAAAATACACTAAATTTGTGGTTTCATTTAATGCCTCTCGCTTTTATCAATTTTGTATATTGTTGCGTCATGTCCTTACGTTATCAGTAGAATTAATAGTTATTTATTTACTTTGCTTGTCAACAATAGTATTACTTTAAATCCATCACTTTAGCTGTTTGATATTCTAAGTAGGTCTTTATATACTCTATTTAACAGCAGTACAACAATTGGAAAAAAAAACTGAACAATACTGCAGTGTGTTACAATACCGCACATAACGTTACATCTCCCAGTGGGATGCACTAACGTTCTGCAAACACTGAAACCAGGAAACTTCAGTAGAATTCTCAATGTTTGGAATAGGTATCGTGTGTACTGGAGCGGAGAGAAAGGTTCTTTTGAACGTGTCTCTTTATTTTTAGCTTTATAAAATATACATTGTCGTAAAGATAATTGGTAAGTAACTAAGTCTCAATAATCAATTTTCATCACGAATAAGAAAGATATAATAGCATATTATCAACTATTTATATAAACTAGACTTAAACCTACCTCAAAGCAGTTATTACAAATTAATTCTGTGCCACTTTTTTAGAAGTTCTCGATAATAAATAAAAGAATATACTAAAAAACCCACATACCTTCGTGCGATAGGAGGAAGCCTGTGGCCAAAATCAATAAGTCAAGTTTGTTTAACCCTCAACCCTTAACCCGCACTCCTGTCAAGAGTGTCGTGTTAAGCCGGTCTCAGGAAGGCGAGACAACCCTACTTAAAGCGTGGGTTACATACGAATAGGTTGTCGCCTTCGGGCTTGTACGCGAGAGTAATGCAATGTAAACGTAACAGGTTTCTCATGTGAGACGTATAATGGTATGTATTTTATAAGTGGGATAGTTTTGGCCTCGGATAGGAAATAAGGCCATCTTTACTGGACCCCACATCCTGAGGGAGCTGCTAAAACTTAAAGAAGTGCTTTAATATCTACAGTATAAGTTAAGTAGGTTTTATAAATCTTGTGATAAATTTGTGTGGAACCTAAAGATGCCGGCTTTGTCGTGTGACGATGGCTCAGGTTCCTGGATAAAAACCCGGCACGCTGCAGTGCTGTCAGTGGATACGATGTCAAGAACAACAACTTCTTGGGAGGAGGCAATCCCATTTATTAGGCAGGTCCAGCATATTCTTGGAGATCATAGAGGCATACAAGTTTCTCACCACGACAAGGTGGCAACAACATCGGGGGTTCCATGTGGGAATCCTAAATTATACAAATACAATATGACAGATGGATGCGAGTAGTGATCTTGGCGTTTATTAAAGGAGACCTATGTCCAGGCTTGTAGTATATGTGGTTTAATTTAATGCTTCTCGCTTTTATCAACCTTGAATTAGACACACCAACAGTTTTTTTTATGTTCAAATAAAATTTTAACATTAAAATACAATAAACTATTACATTCTTCAATGGAACAGAATTATAATAAATTTGAATAAAGTTGAACATTATATTATGGTTACAATTAAAAATGAACCGAGGCACGTCGATTGTTATTTGTGGTCCAATAAAATTAATTAGGTCCGAAACGTGGAAGAGATAATGAGAGGCTGGAGAGACGGGAACATGCGAGTCATGACCCACGGTAAACGTAAAATATATAAATAAAAGCTTACCATGAACCTTCGAAATGTAATGCTGAATGAAAGAAATTTTTAAAATCTTTTTAATATAATGGAAGAAATTTACTTAATCTGATTATTTTATTATTAAATATTCCCTTTTTGTGTCTGTTTAAAATATTTAAAACCATCATATTATGTATTATATTGTGTATAAAGTGTAATGTTATGTGGCCGAATTGTCATTCCGTTGTTTTGTCCTACAATAGTTTATTTCAAACCAAGATACCAACTGCTGCATTATATATTATATATATAGATAAATATACAATGTATTTTTCTTGTAGCTTTTTAATTGCTTCTACACATTAAAATACACATTTAAATATTTCATATTCAGACAAAATAAGTTTATACAAACTGGATATACCAAATATACAAATATGAAGACAAAATAAGTTGCAAACTAAATTACCACATGTTGGGTAGGTAAATGTGTGTTGGGATTTAATGAATTATATTTAACTAGCATCTATCAGCATACTTAGCAATTTTAGTTGGCTAGTCTAGACAGCTATTTATCAAGGCTCTCATATTATAATTGCATGTGAATATGAATTTTCCTAATTAAAAGCAGTAAGTTGTTACTACTACGTAGTAATATAGTTCAATGATTAAAAGTCACAAAAGATATATAAAATACTACACCAATATTAAACTGAAAAGGTATATATAATCTTTTTATCTCTATGTAAGGGCTAAGGCTACCTTTAAGCTCAGCTATTTCTTAATTAAATTGATCGACAAGAATTTCTTGTCGCTGAGTGGCACAAAGGCATAACTTGTATTTACCGGAGACCAGTTTTTAATTACATCTCTAATGCCCATACTCATCATATCGACTGTCTTGCTGGAACGTGCTCGCAGGGGTAATATGGAACGATTGTAATGAGGATTGAAGAGGCCTTTATTTTTCCATAATTAAAGGTTCAGTGAAATGTTATGTGATACAAATAGTGTACTAATTTAAGGGCACGCTCAAAGCGTAAAGAAAATAGTCTAATATTATTGAATTAATAAAATATGTTGTTATTTTTATTATATTTAGAACACTAATGATAAGGTTTATTATTCAGAAGATTTCAACCTGAATTTATGCAGGAAAACTTCGCAGTGCCATCACCAATTTAATATTGTCTGGTATTACCTATTTGTCGATGATTTTGCGCCACTATGAGCTGAAACTACAAACATAATAAAAAAGCCATAATCCCTAATAGGGTTGAGAGCATAGAGTTGACAGTAACTATGTATGAAGGAAATTATAAATATATAGTTCCATTTATTTCAACATACTTTGTAATAATATATGAACAAATTTCATTCAAATCATAGGAACAATTTCTCAATTTCTTTATGCAACTAAACCAAAAAGTATAAATATGAGAAATAAACTGTCTTTATTCTGTATATATTAGAAAATAATTTACTTTGTATTTACAAAATAAAGCTTTCAAAATAATTTACAAAATATGATTAGTTTTAAAAGATGTTTTATGAATGATAATTTTATGTGACAACGTCATGAGAAGACATCTATAAATTGTATTATTATTATTTAATTATTATTATTTTGTTTAATATTTATTGATTCATTTTTAGATACAATTTTTGTTGATGATGTTATGATGGTATTACGTCAAAAATGTGTGCGCCGAGCCTCATCTCCTCAGCCGTTATATTGAATATTTATGAGTCAATTTGACGAACTTATG
Organism: Calycopis cecrops; assembly: GCA_001625245.1. Classification (NCBI taxonomy): domain Eukaryota; kingdom Metazoa; phylum Arthropoda; class Insecta; order Lepidoptera; family Lycaenidae; genus Calycopis; species Calycopis cecrops. The sequence continues at coordinate 215,237 of LUGF01024311.1, forward strand.
TTTACGGCCAGTGCTTGTGAACACAATGCAGCTGAGTGTTTACTGCTACTACTTTAACTTTTTTATATTACGTGTATGTTACCAACATTCTTTTTACTCAAAATTTTAGACTTAATTAACCAAAAAACCATTAATTATTGGATCTATAATACGCCTTTGTCTTTGTTGAGCCGATATTTTGACGTTTGTATTATTGTGATATTAATTAAATTATAACAAACATGCTAAAGGAGGAATATCACTTAGTAAGCGTAACACGTAATATATTCAACATACCATCTGATCAAACATGCAACGACTTATCAATCATTTAGGTACCTACGTGAGACATCTTTGAAGTTGGACTAAAACATACGAAAAGTGCGAGTATCGAAATAGAATAAAATATTCTATAAGAGTTAAAAGAGGTTAAAAACCCAGACTGTAATAAAAATCGGAAACCGCAACGAAAATATAAATAAATAAAGCCATAAGCCCAAGAAACATGAATATAGTGTCATTATTTCGCATACATGGCGTGAAGTGACAGCTGTGCTGTCGCGTTTCGTGCGGTGTGTAAGTAGCCGGTGGCCCATGGAGGTGGGAGGAGAAAGGGGAGCAGCGCATCTGTATAGTCTCTATGCAGATGTCTATGGGCGTCGGTAGTCATGAAAATGGCTACAACTGCTCGTTTGCCCCCCTATACCATAAAAAAAAAATACATAGTCAACTAGCTGTAATGAAGTCTAGTTAGACGAAAGTCAGGTTTGCTAGGGAAAAACGTTTTCCTTCAAATATATTTAAAATACCTTACAATTACGTGGTAATTCTTAGTTCTGTTTATAGATTTCATTTAGGACCATCGATTTCAATAAAAAAATCATTAAATTACATATAGAGTAGGTACCTGGTGAGGATTTAATATGCTTTTTATAAATTTAGTTATAATATAAAGTGGTAACAGTCCAAGTACCGAATTTTATGTGTTACTGCTGCGTACAGTATTCATAATAAACTCATACTGCTACGAATGTTCTGTGGAAAATTGGTCGTACTAACTCAGAAACCTTCGTGGGCTTATGCACAACAACTTTGCTAAAAATCATCACATGATGAAAGGATTAGTTTACGATTCTTTAAAGAACGTACAGACTAACATAAATTTTTATACAGGGTTAGTTTTTGGTTACCGGCCATATTTTAAAATAAATAGGTAAACATAATTCCAAGGGTGTGTTTTAAAATATATTAATCGTCTAATTGTAATTTTGTTAAATAAAAATCGATTTGAAATGGTCCTTAAAAATACATGGATCGTTGTTCGTACACGAAATGTATCGACTTCAAGGTTAAGGACGCCCGGCTTGGCGACACGCGAGCTAGACTCCACATGGTGACCAAGACATATGTTTATAACATGGGACAAAGTAATTGTATCTAATAAATTTTTTATTTCTTTTTTATTTCATAAATCGAAAGTATTATTGATTCCGAACCAAAAATTTGTCCGGTGACCAAAGCTAACCCTGTATATAAAAAAGATAAATAAGATCTGGCAATCGCGATTTACGGAAACAAATTAAGCTTAAAAACGTTTGTTTATTATTGCCATTTCACTCGTATTTTTTTCCGTTTAAAAAGGAACTTAATTATTCTTTATGAGGTTAAATTTATGTTTAACTTATTTAAAAAAATATTTTTCTTGTTTACGCATTCCTACAAAAATAAACGAGCAGTATTAATTTGTTTTGCTCGTACCCAAAGCCGTCTTTACCAGTGTGGCGTTTAATTTAAACCACAGGATCGCATAACTTTTTTATCCACGAATAATAACCATTAAATCAGATTTTATGTATTTTTAAATTACAAAATTTGGGAATTACATATTTTACAGGTTAATTAACTAAATTCTTTAAAATAGTCGTAATTAATTGTGTTTTTAATACTGTTGGAAAACTGCTAACATATATCTGTAGTACGACAGCTTCGACATACTTAATCTAAGGGATCAAATTATTTCCAACGTTCGCTAGATGTGTCGGAAACTTCGTTAAGTTGTCAATAGTCTTTGGACACAAAACGGAGGTTACCTAGTACCACGAAAATACGCTTCACGGAAAATTGATACTAAGGTAAGTTTCGTAAAGTTCTTTTTTGTGATCTACAGCGCTTCGATGGCCCACGTTCTTTCTAATTTTCACGTAACAATGAAATGTCAGACTATCGACAACTTCATATTGGGAAACGATGAAACATTTTATCTGTCTGAATATTACCAAATACACCGAATATCTGTACGAATATTGTAATTCCTCAACTTCTTTATTTTTGTTGTAAAATATGCCTAATACCTAGCGCAACATTTGCTTTATATAGAACTAGAGTAGGTTTTGAATAAAAAAATATGGGAAGCTTCTTCGAGTTAATTTATACAAAGAGGTAGTGCCACGCTGCATGTGCGCATGTAGCTCTATTGGGCCGGCATGACGGGGGATGTACATCTCACTCACTTGATACTGTCGTAAAGTGACAGCTGTGCTGTCGTTTTTCAGCCGTTGTGTAAGTAGCCGGTGGCCCACGAAGGTGTGAGGAGAAAGGATCTGTATAACCTCTATGAGGATGTTAATGGGCGTCGGTAGTCAAGAAAATGGCTTCGACTGCTGGTTTGCCCCTATTTTGACATAAATAAAATTAAGGTAACGCTTATTCTTTCCTCAAAGGTGGGGCAACGCATCTGTTAGACCTCTGGTGTTACGGATGTCTGTGAGCGTTGGTGATCACTTTACATCAGGTGACCCAACTGCTCGTTTGCCTCCTATGCTATAAAAAAATATAACGTATCAGTAGTATCACGTAATATAACGATTTTATCTTATTATTACTATGTCGAAGCTGTCGTACAGAAGTTTGTACATTTAGACGACATCTGAATACATAATATGTTCGGCTTCCTGGTAATTTAATTTCCAGATGGATCCCGTGGCGTTAGCATTCAACTTTTGTAGAATAAAGCACTCAAATTAGGATACAGCTGGATCTCCGCCTCACATTAGTGAGCGTAAATCTTCTCATTTAGCCGCGCTGTGAATTTTGTTAACAAACCCATATACGTTGTAGCTCTGAGAATGGACTGGTTTTCGCGTAATGTAATCATTAGTTATTGTCGATCACTTAATTGTATTCTTTATTTAGACCTATATTCATAAATTATAACACATTATTTTCAGGTTAATAGTCTTGAAAGGAAACTAGGAAGTACTCTTTGTCTCATATCTGCGAACGGTTGTAATCGAATTGCATGTATTGTATCCAACAAAAGAATGATCATAATTTAATATTCGTGGTATGAATTCTCTACAAATAGAAATACACGGGTTTACTGAAAATTCTCAAAGACTAAAAGACAAAGTGAAATATAATCCAAAGTTTTACGAGACTAGAATCTTTTAACAATAGTCCATCAAAGGCGGTAAGATAATTCGATTTGTCTGTTAAACAGAGTATAAACTATTCAAATGCTCTCACGACATAAAGTTTAACTTTATCTGTACAACGTTTATATCGGAGTCTAAACGAGAAGTTTTCCTCGAAAAGGATGTAAAGCTTCAATAGATCATAAAAAGTGTCATTCGAACTAAAGACGCCAATTGTACGATCATTAATAAAGGACAGAAGTAAAACGATAAAAAATGGAAATTCACTTCGGCGAGAATTTTTCATTTCACAGTTTCATTAGAAGTCAGAATCTTAATATATAAAACTTTTCGTTAGTGAGTGACTGACAGGCAACGTACAAAGCGTAGAAAGTTGAAACTTGGAATGAAGATTCCTTAGGGAGTGCAAAGGAGAACTAAGAGAGGATTTTTGAAAATTTCACCTCGAAGGAAGTGAAAGGGATGAAAAACTTTAATATGAAAAATCTACGCTGTTAAAGTTAGAGACCTAAAAATTTTAATTTTAGTTGTTTACTGCATATTAATGAATACGTGTGTCAGATTTTTTCTAAAAATTTGCCTTCAATCCCTTCAAAATCCCAGACGAAAGAGTGTATGGGTTTTAATACATAAATTACAGTAAACTCAATTTATTTTCCGACTTTTTTTAGAATAGACTTGGGTCTAGTCATCATCATATCATTGACGTATTTTACATGAGCGTAAGCACATGATCTACTATTTTAACCATTCATTATTAGACATTTACTTTTATAAGAATTGAGCTATAAGCTTGTCCGCGAGTGAAATTTGTCAAGAATAAGAACTTATAACACACATATAGAAATAAATCTGAAAACTGCTAAATTATAACTATTTCAATGAAAAAAGCATTCCCAACCTACGCGTGTATTTTATAGTTCAATGCTTGCGAATAATTTAGATACATATTATGTCATATTATCAGAGCCACTTGGACTTATATAATGAAGTCCTTAAGAGAAAAAGTAAAATATTTTAATTAATCTCGTGGTTTATGGAACAGAAAGAAAGAAAGAAAATAATTTCATTGATCACAAAATTACGATATTACCGGCATAAAATTAACAAGACTTATTATCAATAAATAAATAATAATAATAATAATAGCAACTTTTATTAACATATTATTAAGATAAATTAGCAGTCTGAGCCTTATGTGAACTGCCATTGCTCAGATACAACCACACTATCGTTGAATTGCTCTTTTTTTCACACACACACACACTGTCTTTGGCCAAAGGAGATATCCCTTTGGCCACCAGAACTCTTAAAACGCACAAAAAGCGACAATACTATCTTTGTATATACAACATCGACAATACTGTATTTGTACTATCTTTGTATATATATATTTCTTGTGTGCGTGTGTATATCACTGAACTCCTTCTAAACAACTGGACCGATTTTGACGATTTTTTTGTGTGTTGAAGGGAATTTGAGAATAGTTTAGATTTACAAATCAGACCGGCAGATGGCGCTGCAGTCGGTATATCGAATAAACAATATTCTAGGATAAAGTAACGGGGTCTCATTCACAAATCAGTCGGGCAGCTAGTTTATATACATAATTGTAACTGTAAAATAGAGTGTCAGTGAGAGATGAATTTGTGATGTACTCCAAGAATTAAGCCGAATAACAGCAGACAATAGCAAGACTTTCCAAGCGTTTGTATTTCATATTACTTCAAGAAGCTGAATAAACGTAAACGTTCGTGTACAGGCTAGTTATCATTTTATGCCCCAGGCAAAACCACTGGACATTCCATTATAAAGGCTCGAGGCACAGAATCCTAATTGGTCGTAATTTTGCTATTTCTAGAAATACCTTATTCATAACCGCCTCCTGATCTCAATTATAATTTATAACACGTACAAGTACAAGCTGGCTGATAGGACTCTTGCAAGAATGTAGGTAGGTATTAGTTATTTAAATACATTCAAATACAAATATAACATTTTTTTTATGCGTACATGAGCACTGTCAACACCCAAACTCTTAACAGCCTAGAAAAAAATGCGGTATAAATGTAATTAAGTTATGATTAAATTACTGTTTTTATTATATTTTGGATCGTTAATGGCTGTTAAGCATTCCGCCCGTGACCATGGTTGCTGTAAAGTTTCTGAAACATCGGGCTTGTAACACATTTAAATACACCGCGATAAGATCGCTTAAAGTTGTTTTATTGTAATGGCTAGCAGTCTTATTGTAATTGTCGATAGATTTAGCGACTTTTGGGGTCTATTCAATGTTAGTAGATTTTTATTGTTTCTGTTGTGACTTATGAATTATATAAATTTTTAAAGATTAAGGCCGCTATCCCACTGGCGTTTTACGAGCGTAACGCGAACGTCGTGACGTCACGACGTTAACGTTGCGTCAGCGCAGCGTTGACGTTGCGAAGACGTCGGAGAGACGTCAACGCTCGTAAAACGCCAGTGGGATAGCGGCCTAAAAATGTTATAAACTGAAAGCGTAAGCAGTTTTTTATCCCAAGGGTTATAGGAGGATAGATGCAGAAAAATAAAATAATAATAATGTATTTGATACATTTGACATTTATAATTTCACTAGCTGCGCTCCTCGGCTTCACCCGCGTAAATTTCGATCCCGTGAAAAAAAGAAAATCATTCCATGGCATCCCATAGGAACATTTTTTCGGGATAAAATCCTGTGTTAATCCAAGTTACTCTCTATATGTGTGTGCCAAATTTCATGAAAATCGGTTCAGCAGATTTTTCGTGAAGGAGTAACAAACAAACATACAAACTTTCGCAACTAGAATATTATTAGGATTGAAAAAGGTTTCCATACGACGCTCTAGTTTTTCAATAAAGCACAGTTGGTATCCAATTGTCCCTCTTTCGCAATTCATTGAGGTTTATTAGCCTGTCCGATCCCTCGTCTGACTTAGTACTTAACAACAAAGAAGAGTTACTAGGTAAGTGCAAGTTACACTGTAGCTTGTTAGATCGATCGTAACTGTATCAAGTATTTAGGCCGAATGACACTGCGGTAACGAGTGCTAGTGAGGCTAGCGAGTTTTATGTGCACTAACAATTAAATTCTAAACAGAATTCATTCATTCAGTAGGACCTACGTGCCTAATACAATACGACAATAATTAGGTACTATTGTAACTATTAATTATTTACATTTTATATATAATTACTATTATTTTTGACAGCACTGACCTTTCTTCTCTCTTCTTCTGACCTTTAATTAATTGAAATAATTATACCCTGACCAAAGTAATATTTGTTCTCCCTCAAAAAGTCACACCAAAATATTGTGAAACATGCGGTAATTTAAAAACCTATTATTAAAAAGAAAAAGGATTTGTATGTTTGCCATGAATAGGCTCCGAAACTACTGGACCGATCTCTCTGTCCTTTCTAGAACAGTAAACTATGCATTTGAGAATGTGATGATCCTTAGTAAAGTTGTTTTACGTGCGCCCACAAAGCAACCTACAACTCAGACAGAGTTGGTACGACGAATTTTCGATAGATGGCGCCACTGTAATTCCATTTTGCTTTTAATTATATATAATAATTGCTAAATAAAGTTGTGAATTGTAATTTTTTTGGTGGGTGTTACAATGTATGATGTCTTTTATATTACATTTACAGTTATATTGTTACATATTACTAGGTAGGAGTAGATAAGAACCTTCTGATCATAACAGTTAATTAATTATTTTTTGTAAATTATGCTTACCATGCTTTAAAACTAGTCGTGGCCATGGGGAGGATGGTAATACCATAGCACTGTCCTGACGTCGATAGGTTTGTTTATGGTGCGATATCATCCCTCTGGCTGCCTAGGGGGACTGACCGGCCACCGAAGTCCTGACGTCGATAGGTTTGTTTATGGTGCGATATCATCCCTCTGGCTGCCTAGGGGGACTGACCGGCCACCGAAGTCCGCTGTCTTTTACTAATAGTGGTCGTTTAGGGACTTTTGGACGAAGAATAATGTAGATCGCGGAGTCAAACGCCATCGGTCACTAATCAGTGCTTGTGTAGGCGTTTAAGTATATCATAATAGTAGTTTATGCAACTGTCATATAATGAAGGGTATTAAAACATGAGTGGATTTTTTGAAACGAGCGAAAGCGAATTTCAAAATAGTTAACAAGTGTTTTAATACCCGTGTTATATGCAGTTGCATACACTACTTTATCTTCACTAATAATAACAATAATAATAAGTTATTTATTTCTTTGAGCAAAACTTAAATGCCTAATACAATGTTTGGAGAAAACCCTTTAAGTAAATAAATACCTGTAGTGGGATTCTCCGCTCTTCCACAGGACACAAACACTTGATTAAGTTATGGTACAAACATTAAGATTATCTTAATAACACTTGTCCACACCGGTATAAACACTAAAACTTGCTAAAACATATTTAAGTTGTTAAACTTAATATTAAACACAAAACTTTGTTGTTTACTCTAATACAATATATCAATATTTTGTAATATTTAACTTTACAGTATCTCGTCTGTTCAACTTTTATATAATAATATGTATTTATTTTATAATATTAATTCTAAAATTATTTGATTTTCGCTAATACTGACTAATAGAATTAATCAATTAATAAAACATTGTGCAGTGCAGTGAATTTGTCGCCATCAAAATATGTGTAAATAACCAATGAGAGCGCAGCTGTAGCACAAGCTGGGCCAATCAGGAGCAAGTGCGCGCTGTTAAGGATTTTGACATACGTCTCTCTCACCATTTTTCTCTCCCTCTCACTCTCACACAGTGTTATAATGTGATTTTACGATATCGATTTGGATATTATAACATCATGTCAAATTGCTTAAATTGAGTTTTTTGTTGTCTGAGCTATAACAGTAGTCATTATAAGTCAAGTATTGGTAACATAAGTAGAATGTTACAACATTCGTGTAGATAAAGTATTGAATAATAATTAGTTGTACCTATTTGAACTTGACTAGAAACTTCAAACGTCACTGTTAGTAATATAAAAAACACTACCTAAAATACATACAATCATTAGTCCAGAACATTGAAACCAGAATAACAATACACCTTATTTATCAAAAAACACCATTGTATAGATAATATCAGTCAAATAACATAGCATGCAAGAACAAATCGATTTAGTTAATTACGAAAAACTCGAAATACTAACATTTTCCCTAAAACTCCGATCTTAACTCTTTTTTAAATTTTAATCAACTCACAGGCAAATCCGTAAAGTCTATAAAAACTGAATCCGTGCTCGTATGAAGCCTTGTAGCCAGTACTGAATATTTTATCATGTTCAGTTTTTATTGAAGTAAAACTTCAATACGCGCGCTTGGCTTTGGGAATAAACTGGCGAGAGCGTTACAAAAATCACACATCGGGAGAGGCCAATGGAAGTGAAGCTTTTTTGTATTTAAAAATAAATATCGAAAGACTGTTATTATGTCATTGTAACAACGGTAATGAAAATCAGTACCTAATTAAGCTTTACTTCGGTTGTGTGGTCTAAAGCACACACTTTTTTATCATCATCATCAAAGTATTATATAGGAATCTATTACCCATAGACATCCACAAAACTATATGTTAAATATTTTTGTTACTTTTGTTGCTCTTCTTCACCGTATCCCCCATCATCACTTCACGTTGGTGTTATGTTTACGAGAGTCACTTCCCCTGCTCTATTTTCCTACTAGGCAATGACGTTTTAAAATAGTTTCACAGAGCTCACACAACAATAAATATTTTTTTTGCTTGTCCCAATTTCTCAATTTCCAAGGCTTTTTGTCCGAGCTCTATTGTTTATGTCCCAATTTTTTTCCTAGAAATGTTTCTTTGATGACTATTCAAAGGATAATTATATAGACGTTCTTTCAAATTTTTATATATATTTTCTCACCTTCCTTGGCCTATTTTTTGCCTAATTTTCTCTAAATATTCGAACAATAGTATTTCATTGTCGTTAGCTGATATTTCAATGAACAAAAACAATTTTACCGATTTGAAAAAAAAAATACAAAGATTCATTGTTAATCAAGTAAGATTTTTGCAATTTGTCGCAATGAAAATAGGTCGAATTTTGGGTAGTTTTCTGATATTGATGGACTTATATTGGTGGATATCAGATTTTTTTACCTATTTTTGTCGTTAACCTATTTATAATAATTAGTCACGATAGTATTAAAATATATAACCCAGCAAACGTAAGAGTCGCCTACACTTAACACTCTTTGAAGTACAATATTGTGAATTACTACATTAATTATTATTATACCTCAATGAGAGCCCAGCAATCATTATTATCACTGTCCAGCAATCACCACTAGCTGGGTAGTGATGCACAGGATCCAAGTATACTTTTTCACTTGTAAAGTATACCTACAGTTGTATGCTGGTTTATTTACAAGGATTATGATATTGTTTTTTAATGGAATAAAATAGCTTTTTGATGACCACCCATAGATATTCAAACAATTGTTATGCAAATATATTCCCGTCCTTACCTCTTTAACTTCAAGTGGACCAGCGGAAACGCACAAAGCGCACTAAACGCAACTATCGTGTCGGCACAATTGGACTCGAACGCAGCTTATCATCTCTTAAAATAGTGTAAGGTGAGGTAGATCATAGATGTAAATATAAAAGATTCCACCATCCCGGCGGGCGAGTGAGATCTCTAATTAGGTAACTTGTGTGCACGTACAAGTATTGTGTACTCGGCCGTATGTGTGTGTACGTGTAATGGATGCCCCACGCGTCAACTGTCGGTGTAAATGAAGTCGCCACTCTATTATGAAGAGGCTCGTTAACAGCACGCGCCACACACTGTCTATTATCTCGGTATTGTGTGACACGAGGCAGGAAAAATGTATTTAGATAGTTTTGTTTTTCTACATATAAATGAAATACCCAAGTCTGTAGGTCTAATTCTCGCTTTCATCGCATACGGTTAAAACAAGACGCCATTTTGCGTGGAGCAAGTAGAAAACTTAGCATTTATACATTTATATTATTTTTAAAAGCTTCTAAACTAATTGTATTAAGCTTTGCTTATTTAATTATAAAACTCATAAAGCTTCGCTTGAAATAAGTACCTATCTACGCTCATCTAAAAAGTACATTACACTGTCGACAAGAAAATTTCTCAAAATAAGATACGAATGTCGGTATATACTGTATAGTGTATAATCTATGTGCGAAACTATATAGTTCCACGAAGTCCACTTTCTTTGTGGGTGCGGGCCGATTTACACGTCCTGTGTCATGGCTAAAAAGCTGCTTATATGATTTTATACGCCTTTCAACATTCAGGTACATTACACACAACATAATAATATTAAATGGTATTTAGAAAGTGCATGTCTAAATACCACACAATATTATTATGATGCTTGTCATATATTACATAGGGATCAATATTCCCTCCTTCCATTTTCTTACCTAAGAAATGGGTCACACGCACGCAGTCACCTTCGAAAACGAAGATGTATTATGCTGGAACGTGATATTATTAACGAATGAACTTAACCCCGTACTGTATGAATTATTAAAGAGATGAAATAAAAACTTTTTTTTGCGAATGTGCTTAAACGTAATGTAAGACCAATGAGACGAAAAATATAATGGTATTTTCATGACTACCCCACGCCTATAGACATCCGCATAGAAGCTATACAGATGTGTTGCCCCCCTTCCTCCTCCTGTCACTTCACGTCGGTTTCGTGTAAGTGAGAGATACTTCCCCGGTCGTGTTGGCCCAACTCGTATACACATATATGTACATGCATGTATGCAGTGTGGCACTACCTCTTAGTAAATGTTGAATTGCAGTTGATGGTAAAAAATATATTATATCATCATATGTAAGTACCTATATCATTTTCTTGTAGTGAAATTTCAGCTAGGTCAGCTATTTATAGACGCCATAGGCAGTAGTTAGTATGTGCGGAGTCACTAAGTACACTGTCTCGGGTGTGATAAGGGAGGGATGGGACGACAATTCGACACGACGCGCGACGGAAGAGAAATCAGGCGCAGAAGCGACAGTTGGACGTGTTGTCCGAGGCACAGGGGTGTTTTACCGCGAACTTTCTGACTTTCTATTTTTATCGTAATTTTTTTTTCTTTGCTCCCATTTCCAGA
>LUGF01024311.1:271492-286475 GCA_001625245.1 Calycopis cecrops
TTAAATAGTTCTAAATAAAAGTCTGCGACAGCATATTATATCTATCTTTTGTGTGTAAGTCACTATGACCAAAACAGTGAACCAAACATTCAATTAAATTGGATATTTTTTAACGATGGACATTTTAGAATATTTATCGAACTCTTATGAAAATTTATACTTCTGTCACTTTACGTATTAGATAAACTTTGTCTTTTACACTAAGTAATTTGGACGAATAGATTAAAAGTTATTATCACGATAAGATTGACTTAACGGAATACTTAAAGCGCCTAAAATGCGCGGCGACAAATTCGGTTCTCTAAGAGATTTATTGTTTCATACAATACGTATATATTTCATATAATATATATTTCAGTATAATATTAAATTATGTATAATAATAACAACACCATTTTTTATGTCCGAAATCCACGCGGGCGAAGCCGCGGGCGGAAGCTAGTAACTTATAATTATAAAAATAATACCTAATTAAGAACGTATCCTCGTAAATTTGTAACAAACTAAAAAAGTTATCTATTTTACCAATTAACTCACAAATATCTTTTATACAAACAATAATAATATCGTTATATAATTTAACAAAAACTTGCATTTATTCTTGTAACCAAATAATAACCTATACCTATCCTTGTAACATCTATTGCCCTATATATATGACCAATTTGTTAGTCATATTTCGTATTTTTACTGCGGTCTCAATTAGGCTCCAGCCCTATCCGATAATATCCAAAACTTTTATTTCGCATTCGGTTATGGATACGGATATTTTTTTATATCGGATATCCGAAAGTTTCGGTTACGGATCTTCCTAACACCCCTGATATAGATTTTGGATTCGATAGTATAAGGGGATAAACGAGCAGTCGGAGTCATTTTCATGACTACCCACGCCCATAGATATCCGCATAAAGCTTATACAGATGCGTTGTCCTCCTTCTGTTCAGAATTTGTTTCTCTATATTTTTTTTTCTCTTCATTCATGCCGTTAAACGTGGAACATAGATTAGGATAATGTTTTGAATTTGTCGCGTTTTTCAGGTTTTATTTCCAAAATATCGACCCTAAAAGAAAAAATGTGAAGATTGAAGTTGTAGAGAATCAAATTTTCTACAATTTTTATCCTCACAATTTTACCCTAAAATCAAAAATTATCGAGTTATAGAAAAAAAACAGGTTTTGTAAACATTTTTCTGAAAAAAAATATGAAAATAAAAAATATGATAAATGACAACAAAAATATATTTAAGGACATCAGTATTCTGACTGTTTACCCTCAATGCATTTTGGATAATGTTACATACATGGGTATGTAAAAAGCACATTAGTGAATTTAGTACTAAAAAGGATAATAATAACAGGAATACGAGAAACAGGCATAAATCCTTTTGGGTGCAATGCATACGCCTCTACAATGAGATCTCAGAAAGTGTCCAAAAACTTTTGATTAATAAATTTAAAAAAGTTGTTATAGAGCGTTTGTGTGGTATATACATACATATAATTATTTAAACAGGGTTACATGGAAAGTAGTACTGAATATTAAAGGACGTTATTTTTCAGGTCATTTCTGATGGATTTGATCATATCATATGTTGTCCGAAACTTAACCTTTGTGGAGATATTTAACCTTTAAAATTTTTATCAAAAATTCTCTTGTTTTTAAATTTTGTAACGTTTTTTTCCTGATTGGAGCATCTAGAGTGTGTTTTCTCAATGTAACTATTTAGAAGACATGCCAGTCCATAAAATGATCTTCAAAAGGTTAACCTAACCCTAACAGTTTTAAAAAAACAGCTCGACAAAGTTCAGAGTTAAAGAATTTTCACTAAGCGTTATTAACTTTAAAGATGTTTTATTTGAAAAAAATGTATGGTGCTCGCTCTGCACATTATTTTAAAAAATCTGCATTTCCTTAGCTATGCAAAAAGGTATAACATGTACTAGGTAAGTTTATAAAATCTTAAAATAATGTTATTTGAAACTGTAAAATAACAGAACTTCGATAGGTACAAAATAATCTGGTTTACTACGGCCTGTCACCTTTTATACAATAAAAAAGGAATTTGTATGACAAACGCATTGTCAGGCATATTATTTTGAATCGTAGCATTTTGTCTGCTCATGCGATTCTTCCGTGGTAGATGTTTTATCAGTGCTCTTTGACAATTTTCTGTAATAACGCGACTTGGATTTTGGTACTGTTTGATCATTTATCTGTTTGACGTGGCTTGTGACTGGACTTTGACTTGCATAGTGAACATTTACCAACGAGGAATATGCCGACATGCTAATGTGTTATGGTTTTTCGAAGGAGTTTCGTTGCGTGCACGCAATGAATACATGCGGCGATATCCTACTCGACGAGTACCTGATATTGGCGCGTTCGATAGAGTTTATTGAAGACTACGAGAGAATGGTTCTGTTCTTGTACGACGGTCTGACATAGGAAGACCTGGTATTCTTGATGATGATAATGACGAAGTTGAAGAAGTACGTCATCTCTTCCAAGTCGACCCAACGACGTCAACAAATGTTGTCGCTCGACGGCTTGGAATGTCTCAGTGGAAAGTCTGGTTTGTAATGCACGCGGCTAGGCTTATGCTCAATGCCGACAATGAAGATCCGGAATTTTTCAATAGTATTATGTGGACAGATGAGTCTAAATTTGACAAAGACGGCATTACGAATTACCATATCGCCCATTACTGAGCTCCCAAAGATGAAGGTAACCCTAATAAAAAAAGAATTAACGGGTCACAAAAGAGGTTCAGCCTAAATGTGTGGATGGGCATAATAGCCAATTACTTGGTCGGACCATACTTTCTGCCCGATAACTTAAATGGCGAGACATACGAAAACTTTTTGAGGGAGGAGTTACCATCTTTGGTGGAAGATTTACCTCTTACATTGAGACGAAACATGTTTTATAAATATGATGGCTGTCCAGCTTACTACAGAAGGAGTGTAAGAGCATGTCTGGATGAAAATTATCCCAATAAATGGATCGGAAGAGGCGGACTCATAGCATGGCCAGCGAGGAGCCCCGATTTAAAGCCGATGGATTTTTATGTGTATGAAAAGTTTAGTTGAAGAGCTAAGAATTCGGTTCGTAAACGCAGCTGAAGAAATAAAAAATAACTTATCGAGTGGTGTTGTAAAAACTGAGCTAAGGAAGAGAATGCGTATTTGCGTAAGAAATAGAGGTTCACACTTTGAAAACGAGCTGTAAAAAATGTTAGGAAATGCTAAAAACAATTTAAAATGTAGATATGTAATTTGAGATTTATGACATTTCATCCTTATTAGTTAAGTTTGCTAAGCCATTTTTACGCACCTAGCTTTTTTGTTATCAATTTTTTTTCAAATTTATGACAGGAAGCGTAACAAATTATACCTCGTTGGATAGCCAGTAATGTGTTTTTAAAATATTTCGCCGTCTATGTTAATTATAGTTTTTTTGAATAAAAAATAACTTTATTCCAAACTACATGGTAAGATTCACTTAAAATGTGGAGTTTGAGACGTCTCATTTCAAAATGATTAATGTTTTTATTTATTTTAATATTTTTTGTAGTATGCACTAACGTAATAATAAATAATAATGTAAAAATATGCAATAGTTTTTTTTTATAAATTTTTAAATGCTGTATAACCCTACTTTGAAAAAAAAAATTAAAAAAATATTTCTCCATACTGGTTCATATTTGCCCTATACACTCCTTACTAAAGTGTTAGCTAGGGATCTCATCTACATCTCCTTATCAGGATCGTGACATATTACCAGTCACCCTGTATATAATGTAAATACTAATACAAAATTTCAACCCAGTCTGTTTTAGTAGTTGATAATTAAATAAAATTTTAAAAATCAAATAAAAAAAATCTTGTAACAAGCTTTTATTACTTGTTAATAAAAATGAACAATACTTGTTTGAGACTTTCGTGTTTATTACGCATATTGTAATTACTTTACGGGTTTTAACACGGTAAAAATATATACCTTTACCCGACGTTTCGACTGGGTTACACCCAGCCGTGGTCCCGAGCCGACTGATGTGAAGTGAAGACAGCTGTTGTGACGTGAAGTTGACGCAAACAATACTACCCCCATTATAAATGAGAAATAGGTGCATCCACCCTCACTTTGTCCAATTTATGTTAATTAAATATTATAGTTATTATAGTATTAGCGGATAATTTAAAACCGTCCTCCCGATTGAAAGTTTTATTCTTTTTAATTTCTATTGCTTTTAAATTATCCGCATCATGGAACCCAGTGATCGACAAAATCAAGCCTCGGGATCTACCATCGGATCAATCTGCGGACACAGTGAGTTGTGTGTGCCGCGGTGTTTTGAACATTTAACATAAATTGGACAAAGTGAGGGTGGATGCACCTATTTCTCATTTATAATGGAGGTAGTTGTTTGCGTCAACTTCACGTCACAACAGCTGTCTTCACTTCACATCAGTCGGCGCGGGACCACGGCTGGTGTAACCCAGTCGAAACGTCGGGCAAAGGTATATATTTTGACATTTAATTTTTACCGTGTTAAAACCCGTTAAGTAATTACAAAAATGAACAAATATTGAATACATCCGGTTTCAATTATTTTCAACTTTTTAGTTCATTTTCATTACCAAGTAATAAAAGCTTGTTTCAAAAAGTTTTTTTTTAGTTTTATTCAGACTAAACTATCTAATATACTGAATTTCAGGTTATATGGCATCAGGTAGCAGTGAGAATTGGGTTAAGAAGACATTTAAAGTTCCGTAAGTACCTTCTTCTCTTCTTTAACTTGAGAGCATAGCTCTTGTCGGTGGAGGCTCTTCCAATTAGCCCTGTCTTCTGCTAATCTCTTTAGCTCCTCGTACGTCACGACGTTCACTTTCTCCTTTAGTTGGTCAACGTATGCCCTTCTTGGCCTTCCTCTTCCTCTCCTTTCTTTCAGTTGTCCTTCCAGTATAGTTTTAATGAAATCGTCGTGCCGCACAAGGAGGACGAATATTCTTCCTCTTCTCATTTTCAAAAACTTTAGCATAGTTCTTTTTTTCTCCTACAAGTTTTAAAATCTCATCATTTTGTTTCTTTTTCTTTTAGCTAACTCTCTCCATCCGCCTTCAGCACCACATTTAAAAAATTTCCAGTCTTTTTGAGTCAGACGATTCTGAAAAGAGACGCCGAAAGTCTCTTTTCAGAATCGTCCATGCCGCGCTTCCATACAGAGCTATGCTCCATTATATAAAATTTATTAAACTTTTTTTTTGTGTCTTTATTTGTTCTGGATATGAAGATGTTTTTATTTGAATTGAAAGTCGCTTTAGCCATAGATATTCGGGATATAATGTCTGTTGTGGCTCTAGAGTCTTTACAAATAAGGGTGCCTAGGTATCGAATTTATCTAAACCCCATAAATAAAATACACATGACATAGTTCGATTTTATTTCTTATAAACTAAAGTTTAAATGAATTTTCTTTGTTTTAAGATATGATTTTCTCAAAATTTCAGGTATGCAATGACCTTCGAACTTCGAGATAAAGGAATTTATGGTTTTGCCATACCACCTAGATTTATTTTGCCAACATGCGAAGAAACAATGGATGGTGTTTTGTCCATGGTGCAGATCAGAAATGACAGTGATTGGTGGATAAAAAGTGGATATAATTTCAAACCGCCTTTGTTAATAACTAATTATTATTTTATTTTCTTTGCCATCACATTCTATTGAATAAAAAAGTTGCAGGACACAATTGCACTACTTAAAACACTTAGTTATCTGCACCTCGCTCACACATATCGTCATACTTTTATTATTTAAAATAAGATTTTATAAATTAACTTTATGTGAACTGTTTGGGCCTCTTAAAACCACACACGGAGAGTACACACAATGGAAGTAAAGTCACGCACAAAAATTTGTATTTCTATAAGTAGGTTATATTACGTTAGTTATAAGAATTCTATTTAATCGATCTAATTCATCTTTTGTACATTCTTTCGCCCTCGTATTTCTAATTGAAAACCTTATTTTGGAGCAATAAACAACTATTGACCAAATTATTAGGTCAGTACCTACTCATAGAATACTCATTATATTATCGCCGACCGGCATGAAGGTACGGCTGTCTGATTTTTTTTTTATTTTACCGATTAGCAAAGCCTGTAGTTATCCGCATAATGGTTATGCATTTACGATGAACTTCTTTACCTCTCCTTTCGTTGGCCACCGGCGACGAAATGCAATAGTATAATCGTTACTTTTGAGGCGGTATCATGGGCGAACGAGAGGTCCCCTTTTCGTGCGGATCCGATTCGGCGAAAAAGTAACGGTGGCTCTCTATCTCATTCTGAAATTGCGCATATTGAGATGTTGCGCATACTTGTATTCCGAATCAGGAGACGGAAATTCAACTCTAAATGCTACAGGAATTTTACACTGAATTTCTTGTACAGAACGTTTGTAGCGTTGGTTCCCTTTAAAGAGGGCAGTATAGGGAACGTGCACGAAACATAGAGGTAGCACTTTCGCCGCCCAAGTGATAATTTTAGGAATCAAGTGCTAGCAAAACACAATGACGATGATGATGAAAAATATATTGTATATTGACATATCTTATGTATTACAAAGCACTCGTAAACTGTAGTTAATTTGTAAAGTTTTAAGTTTCTGGTTTCTGTAATTTGTTTTAAGTTTATTTTATTTGTTAATGTATAGTTCTAAGTTTCTTTATTTTGTTATTGTAAAGTTTTAAGTTCTTTTATTTTTTGAAATATGGAGAAAATAATAAAATACGGTTTTCTACCAACAGGCTATTTTATATGTGCACTAGCTGTGCCCCGCGGTTTCACCCGCGTTCATTTTCTAAGAAATCCATATAAACTTCAACACCCCATTTCACCCCCTTAGGGGTTGTATTTCTCAAAATCCTTTCTTAGCGGATGCCTACGTAGTAACACCTACCTGGATGCCGAATTTCAGCTTGATCCGTCTAGTGGTTTGGGCTGTGCGTTGATAGCTGGCTATGTCACGTTTGAGTTTTATATATATAGATTACAGTGTGAAAAGTAAGCATTATTTGTTTACATCCTTATATATTAAAAATTAAAAAACCATTTTGTAGTATCATCACCTTAAAATATTAATTATTTTATTAAAAAAATACAAAAATAAAATACTTTTATTTTTTGATTTGTCACGTGACACGAATTGTTTCGGATTGGTTAAATCTTTTATGACGTCAATGGATAGTAAACATTGTTGATTGTCAATCTTAGTCGTTTTGCTATATTTTTTTTATATAAATCTGTTTTAGAATCATTTCCAGTAATTTATTGTCGTTTATTTATTTTATCCATAATTTTACTTCATAATGGATACATATTTTGAGAAAGCAGACAGTAGAAACCTGCCTAAAGTTAACCACTTGCGACGTTGTGTGGCATCTTATTGAACAAACAAAAGTTTATCTGGAGTTTTTGTTGAAGTATTTGTACATTTTCGCACTACACACCATATTTTTTTAGGTAAATCACAGTTTTTAAGTTACAAATCTAAGATCGACGCTAACTATACCAAATGTTTTGACGTTTGTTCACTACCTATCTACGTCATAGGTGTTGTGCGCGCTCCATTGCTAAAATTAGTGTTTTGGCGGGATATTTAAATAATACATGTTTAAAGTGGTTTTTAAAAATAAATACCAAAATTAAATATAAGATATATTTGCGAGTTCCTTATAGACTAAAGCAAAATATAAGATGGTTTTCAAAATCTTGTCAAATGGCCTATTATAAATAATATACATGGGTAAAATAGTGTTAATGGTCAAAAATTATTTAGTTCGGGACATGTTTTCAATGTAACTGAAATGAAAAAACGTAATCACTGGGAAGTGTAGTTGCACAAACATGTCTAATTAAAATCTATAATACAAAAATAATAACAGTATGTTTGGTTTCTTTTCTATTTTCATTATTTTGATTGTGAGTTGTTTCAATATAACGTGTTTAAGGTGCTGTTCGGACTTCGCGTTGGTGTAGCGCCTCAGCCATGTTTGTGGAAGCCAGAGATGATGATTTCTATGCGGTCACTATGGCCCACTACGCCTCATTTCTGGGTCGCGTGCGCGCCAGTCCGAACCGCTTCCTACGCATGTTAGCGAGCCAGTGGGACTTCCCCTTACTGCAATATTAGCTGTGGCTGCAAAGGCCTTCGCCTAAAATAAGGACTATTGCAAAGACATACAACTTCTAAACTGTTGCTACCAAGTTGTAAAATTATAAGTTCTAATTTACCTATTTCAATTATTTTAGTTATTTCAATTGTTCTAGAAATTATTAATTCTTATTTTTATTTATTGTCATTTAATTTAAATTTAATAATGTATCAAATATATGAATTTAAAATATATGAAATTTTTATTAATTTGATTATTTACTAACCTACTAGGATAAGCTTACTTACAATAAATATGGATGTAGTTTCTTTTATAATAATAATAATAATTATTATTATTATTATTATTATTGATTGACTGTCAGACAAACAGCTGAAACTAATATCAAATATGATATATCCTACAAGTAGTATTAATGGACTAGGCACTCGCTGGGATAGTGTTTATGATAATTTAATTCCTATTAAGCTCATACTTCCATACTCGCATGTAGCAGAATTGGGCCGACACGACTGGAGATGTGCCTCTCACTCACAGGATACTGCCATGAGGTGACAACTTGTGTCGCGTCTTGACCGGTAGAGGAAGAGGAAAGGTGTGTTTTGTTACGTGCAACCCACCGGGGAGCGATAGTCCTCAATAGGTGTTGAGAGTTTGTAAGAACCACACAGTTTCAGCTTCTGTTTTGGTACCTAGGTTATTTTTTGTATTTTATCACCAAGTTTAATTTAGTCTTGTTTTGGTACCTAGATAATATGAAGACTGGTGTTGATGATGAAATATAATATGTTAAATCATTTTTTTTGTGTTGTTATCTAGATGCTATATGAAGACTGATATTCAATATTGTAAAATGGGATGTGGCTAGTAATAACACATGTTTTCAATCACTTTTATTGCTTTTTATAATTTTAAACGGGCAGGGATTCCGCTAGTGCTAGTGTTCACGATGAAATACGGCGTAAAATGAGCGATCCGGGTATTTTATATGTTCTCTGGCCTTGACTTCCGCTTCCGCTTTGGCTGTGGTTATGGCTATGGCTTATGGCTAGGCAATATAATCGGCCTTCATGTAGCAATTGTTCCCGCAATGGGATACACGAATAGGATTAGCTCTCTAATAGGTCAACAATATAATATACTCTACCAGCGTATGTATTCCCTGATACCTACAACTTGGGAATCTTCAAATCGAGGGTGAATAGGTACCTTCTAGGCAAGCGTGCTCCATCACGGCCATCGTCGGCCAAGTCTACACTTTCCACCAGGTGAGGCATTGGCCAATCGCAAGCCTATCCATTATAAAAAAAAATAAATAACATCTTCATTTTATAATTTATTGATCATCCGAGCTGCTGTACTGTCAGATACAAGAGTGACGCTATTATATGGACGAAAAAAATCTGCTGAAACAAGCCCCGTAAAGTTTAATATCCCCTCAACCCTTTATGCTTCTAATCCTGTATCTGTCATTGCTAATAACTTTGGATGTAATGTAAGGTTCTGAATATAAGTCGTCAAGTTTTGTGTTGACTCTACCAGCACTGCTTGTTGTTGGCGCCTGTCTCCATAGAACCAAGTCTCCCTTTTTATAAATGTGAGCGATTTTTCGACGTTTGTCAAAATTACGTTTCATCCTAGTGCTAGCCCTAATAATATGAGAAGTAGCTTTTTCACGCTTACACAGTGTATATTCTAATACCCGGAATTGCTATATCGCATACTAGCCTGCTATTACGTGCAAACATCAAGTCAAGTTTTAAAACCAGTGGTGTCTTTTATAGTATTGTTTATGCCCCAAATGATATCGGGTAAACAGTAAGACTAAATATTAGCCGCTTCACTACGATCCGTGGTTCGCAAGGCATTTAATATCCTACGATTAGTGTTTGCTTGCGGGCATGCTGTCGCATTTAGTATAGGTATGAACTGCTTGTCACACGCAAATTTCTTAAAATATCTGCTAGTAACAGTTTTGCCATGATCGGTTACCATGATATGTATGTACGTTTATCATGATATGTATGTATGAATGTATTCGTTTACGAGATTCCGAGAAAAAACATGGGCGTGTGTGCGTGTGAGTGTGAGTGTGTGTGTGTTTCATACATCATTTGCAGAGGGAAATCTATAAAACACAGAATAATAATTAATACTAAATGTATATATTACTAAAAATATTTACCCAAATTCAGGGTAAATGAAAATATTGATTGTCTGACAATATAAATTCTTTGAAAATTTGTTACGAAAATAATAAAATTGCGGAAGTAAGCTAAATATATTCCTAGCTTATCTATAAAAAGTGATTCCCTGGCTTTTTTTCCGAAATTTGAATTTTCGACAGCTTTTCACTACACATACATATTTAATATTGATTTACGCGTAACAATACAACATTTTCTAAAAATTGTCTAACAAGACAACGGTACGTAGTGGAATGGAGGGTGACTAGCATACTTTTGTGTCAATGTGTGCCATCTGTGTCTACTTGGCAGCATACTATGGGATTTTGGTTATTCTTTGAAGAGACTCCATCCACCTTTTTTTAACGTCCTTGGTTGGTTATATCAACAATATTCACAATGACAGATCAAGAACAATATTGACTCTGAATTAAAGGAAGAATAGAGTCAATCTAGCAATCGACAATTCAAATTTTATGTAAAAAATTATTCAGAAGAATATAGAAACAAGAAAAGATGATACAAATAAAGAAAAATACACACTTACTGGAAAAATAGTATATTTTATCTATTTTCTTCTCGAGCATCTCGTATAAGTATATCTCTTTTTTAAAGATAGATGTATGTAGTAGACTATCAATACTCTTTGTCTGACTACGTAAACGACAAACGTAGTAAAACTAAAACCTAATGTGGCGCGTTAAAAACACTATATGGTACGGCCGCTGAGAGAATGCGTTTCTGACATGTGTCAAATAGTCATGACTAGTGATGGGAAAAAAGTAACTATTTTGGATTGTATGATTTTGAATACTTGATTGAAAAATTAAAGGAATATTATTTAAATCAGACCGAAACCTTATGCTGAATTATTTATATAATTATAACTATCATCATAACTACTAAATTATTAGTATATAATATATATCGTATTATTAAGTACCTATTGTAAGTATAGAATCATTACATATTATATTAAGATGTATATATTTATATAAGTATGTATTTAGTGTGTATATATTTATGTATATTGTTTTAATTGTGTAAAATTAAGAACTTATTGTGCACGCTAAAATTGTGTTTCAGAATGCATATTTTCCTGTAGTAGGACAACTGGAAGAAATTCCACTATGGAATAAGTAGTGCCTTTGTACAATTTTAATAATATTAAGTTTATAATATATGTTACCTGTGTACAATAACTATTAAATAAAAAATAAATAAATAAATTGTCTGAATTTATTTTATTTGAACTATTTGGAACGTGTTTAAGAAAAAGACAAATGCGAGAGTTTAATTTAGAAGTATTTAATATCTAAATACAAATGAACATGATTATTCAGGTTCGCTTTCACTTGAGGACATGCCGTCTTCGTCATCATCGTCGCCAACATGTGTATATGTTTGTCAATTATATCATCAACTCTGATATCTCGCTCAAAATCTTTGTAAATAAGACTTTTGGTTTTTTTGACAACCTTCGCCCAGTCAGCTTTCGTAACTTTCCCGCAGGTTACTTTTAATAGAGTCATCATCTTCTTTGTGCTGAATGGCGGAGATGTATTATGATGCGCCGCGTAACCTTTAATTTGAGCCCAGATTAGCTCAATCGCGTTGTATTGGCAATTATAATGTGGTATCTTATAACTCGATGACCGTATTCCAGAGCCAGTTCATCTATTTCATATCGAACATTTACAGATTTGTGTTCTATAATTATTTTAAATAATTCTGCTTTTAGCATTTACATATTTGCGTCAATACCCTTTTCTTTTAACCAAGCTACCATTTCTTCTTTTTTATTGGCTTGGGTTTGGCATTATCCATGAATATCACAGAAGGCTCTGGTATGCCGATCAAAAGTACGTTTTGCATCCAATCTTTAAATGTAACAGCATTCCTCTCTTCGTGGTAGTTTGTAATTGTTTTGGATTCAAATGCCAGTAAGCCGTTTTCCACAAAACCGTATTTTGCAGAACCTGCATGACATACTATTAGTCAAGCCCCTTAACCCATTGGTACTTTCGACGTCGAGGCCTGTGTGTTATCCGTCCAAGAGCGAGAAACCTTATGATTTACGTTTAGCCATGTCTCGTCAATAAAAACAACATTTTACATTACACTAAGTCGAATCGAACTTTTCTTTATTAATATTTGTTATAGTTCGTTTTTTAACGCCAAGCGCCTGAGAGACGCGTTCTTGTACTTGTTCGACAGGTAAAAAGGGTCCGCCATTTTGCTTTTCGCTCTCAAAGTAATCTTGCAGCTTGATAATTAGTTCACGGGTTTCACTTTATAGGATTTGTCCACGTTTAGCCATTATTATGCACAGAAAGTAGAACAGCACAATATGAAACACGATCAAAGTCCAATTTAGCGCCAAGGTCAGTATGAAAAGCAGTCCATTAAACGAAAGTCGGGTTAAAGGAAAATAATCTTATTTTATATCGAGAAACACTGGGGAACGAAGACTATGCGCATGAAACGACAACAGACGACTGTTGTAGCGTCACAACATGGCGGCACATAACGCCATTTTGTATTAATAAATATAATAAATTTAAAATAAATGTGAAATCGCTAATGTGAATCGATTGCCTTCCTCAGTGAGGTTTGATCGTACTGTTATAATAATATGAATTTAATCTGTTATAAAATATAATGAATGATTATCAAATTATAATCATTAGAAAGAAAATCGCATTATTTTATATCAAGTAGGTATATAACGGCAGATTACGTTATAAATAGTTATACCTATTGTCTGTTATTTTTGGCACATCACTACAAAAGTAGAGACTTGACATAACTTTGTAACAGCGCTTAGTGTAGATTAATAAAATATTGTTTTCCAAGTTATTTAAAGGTAAAATTATAACATCGTCGGTTGACACAATACCATTGTTAATGCCGTTACTTTACTTACTAGGACAACGTTGTAACAACAAATATAGTAACAATAATAATTTTATCGTAAAGTTAGACGCCATTTCAAAGCTACATCGTCAATTCTGTCACGATGTGTCAGGAACGCATTCTTTCAGTAATATCTTTTATATTTTATGTATTCTCTGTCTACGTGCCAGTATGATACAAAGAGAATATAGTACAAATCACTGTATTATCTATGGTAAAATGTATGCTATTGACAATAGGTAAAAAATCTGATTATTTTTCGGTTTATAAAACTTTGACAAAATGCAAGTATTACAGTTAATATTAGTATTTGTTTCAATATACAATTGTTCGTCAAAAAGATACGACAATTATTCTCTATATCATGCTACAGCAGATACGGAAGAGAAAATGAAATTCTTTGATAATCTTACCGATCTTTATGATGTCGATTATTGGACAACCCCGAGTCTGGTGAATATGCCTGTACAATTTACAGCGGCTCCTCAAAATAAAATAAGTATATTGAGGAGAGCTAAGCATTTTAATATAATTTTGAAGGAACAGTTGCAAGATATACAACGGTAAGATTAACATATTTTTTTTAAGATTGCATGCATTGAATGAAAATATCTATGTGGATTTTGCAATCGAGATATTCGAAAAATAAAAAGGTAATCATATTTTAAGTAATATTTAAGATTTTTAAAAATAATTATTATGGTCATCATCGCAACATGAACAGAGAAAAGAATAGACTACAGACTAGAGTACAATATAGAGTAGGTAGTTTATCTCCATACAAATGAGCGTTTTTCAATGTGTGATCACCCAGGCACCGCCCTGTATCCGCACAGCACACTCAAATATTAAGGGTATTACATTGCTCAATGACCTTGCAGAATCTGTCACTAAGAAAGTCATTATTTTTTCGCGCCACCTATTAAGGGCATTACATCGCTAAAACGCGAAAAAAGCCCTAGGTTCAAAGAAGTTTCTTGATGAATCCGTACATGTATTTATAGTTAAAAAAAATATATTATGTTATATTTCAATTAATCATTAATAAATTGTATTGTTTATATTTTTTTTTAATAGGCACAATTTTTTTTAAATAATTGATGTAAATCATAAATTTTTTGGATATATTGCATTTTCTCTCGATAACGGCTTAATATTCCGATATGATATTTATGTCAAAAAACTTGTGATTAGTTATTTAACAATCCGTATTGTTTATTTTTTCTATTTCTTATCCTATTTTTAAATAAACATGTAAAATAAGAAATTTCACTAAAACCCCACCAGAAGCACCCCCGCAATGGCCTTTGATGACAATTGGGAGATGTCATTTCAAAGTCGCTGCGGCGCTCGTGGCAAGTGGATGTACAATGTACATGCGTTTTTTCTTCAAAATAAATCAGAAAAGTTTGCAAATTCTTATGTTTATGAATGAAACAATATTTTAAATAATACCGATATAAATACGACGTAGAAATTATGTTTGTAAATATATGTAAAGTAGCTAACAATTTATTTTAGATTTTTAAACTTGTCATAGATTAAAATTAAGACCTGACAATAGTTGCGCTTGTACGGTCAAACTAATACTCTACAAAATTGACATCGACGCTGGGCCTTTACTTATAATTGTAGTATGAAATTAAAAATCCGCCATATATTTTACAGGCAATAATAACAAGCAAGAGCTAGCTATAA
>LUGF01024328.1:18161-40320 GCA_001625245.1 Calycopis cecrops
TGCACTACTTGCAAAGGGAGGAGAGTCCTAGGGCTGGCGTGTGCGAACACGGGACAGCAATAAGAAAAAATCGGTCGGATGCATGTGACGTATAATGTACGCTTATTTCTAAGCGATTTTAAATACGTATTTTTGTTCATGAGTCCTGTGACTCGAAACGACGTCAAATTGACGATGACGTAACAAGCGCGGACGCCTTAATATGGACCGAACTTATCCTGGCCGCTCAAGTAACGATATCTAAGATTAAAAAATACAAGGTTAGGTTAAAACTGTACATTTTGAATATGAGAATACAAAAAAATACACACCTCTAGAATTGTTGTAAGAAATGTTTGAAAATTGATGCATAAGGGCATACAGAAAATGCGTATATCTTGGATAATAATGTTTATTTTAAAAATCCCAAGGTATAGAAAAACTGCACGTTAACAAAAAAAACTGCACACCCCTCAAATTTTTGCTAGTGATCCATTATTTTGCAAAAAAAAACCAGAAAAATCAACTTCTGGAATCTATTTATGGCTTGGCTACACGGGACTTGATGACTGAGTCCATGGTGACCTGGACTTGTGATCGTGGACTTGCAGTACCGGTTTCAATCGCTTGAATTCAGTCGTAGGACTGTTATAGTCGCCGCTGCCCGGCGTGCATTGCATGTAGATATCAATTTCCGGGCATTTATCATTATCTTTGTAACCACTCCCACGTGCCTCTACACACATAATATACTTAATTAATGATTTATTATAATGAAATATAATCACCTATCTAAATCTGATCTATAGTCGCCTGTATCGCACCCATTTATCAAACTAAAGAACAATTTGTGTAAAATCATGTCGACTGAATGACTGAATTTTATGTGGGTACTTCGATAGTTCCTGGATGCAAAATAATACAATTTGATCCGATAGGTGGCGCTGCTGTCGGTATGTAAACTACTAAACGCCTTGACCGATTGAGTTGAGATTTTGTATGTGTATTTCCATTGTTTCACAGACACGAATGTATACAAAGTTGATAAAAGCGAGAGGCATTAAATTAACCACATAAGTATACTATAAGTTCCTACAGTTGATCCAAAACTATTTAAAAAAGTTTACGACAAGTATACGAAAATACTTTTTTCAAAGAAGTTCAATAGTGATAAAATGTAATCATGCTTTGTACCGGGCGGCTACAGTGAGCACGGGTTGAATGATCCCGGCTGGTCATAATCGGCGATCAGCTGCGATACAGAGTGTACGAAGTGAGAAAAAACTTTAAAAAATTCCTGTTGCTAAACTATATTGCTCCGATTGTGCTGATTTTTGTTGTGTAGCCTGGAAATAATACTCTAACTCTCTCGGTTTCATCAACCTTGTATAAAAATGAATGTTTTTCTGTTTGTTCTTTCTAGAACCATAGACTATATGCATTTGATAATGCGATGGTCTTTAGTAAACTTGTTCTGCATGCGCCCGCGAAGGGTTCTGAGTTGGTGCGACCAATTTTCGACAGATGGCGCCACTGTCATTCCAATGAATTTTATATATTACTGTGATAGTTCATGCTGATTTATCAGTTGGTGGCGTAGCAACACGTGCAGGGTATAGTAGTACTAGTATGTTAGACGGCTCGCCAATACGAATTTTTCAACCATATAAAATAACAATACCCTGCTGAGTTTGCCTTGCAGGTCTTATTAGGATAGGATGGGAATCCGCGGTAGAATATCACATTGATGTATGAAAGTCATTTGTATGTATATACAAATTACTTTCATACATCTATTATATATAATATTATTCTGTTTTTTTTAATTGGATTATAAATATTCAAGTCAATGTTGCTAATTATAGAAGCGATATGTATTATCGCTTCCGTTATCGGACATAATCTCAAAGTGGGTATAAATGTGAACAGTAAACGTGTATAATATAATATGTAACTTTCATTTATTACAGATTATCTTGTTATAGAGTAACATTGTAGGAGAGTTACGCCAAAATCGTTTATTTATCGTTGATGTCGGTTTGTTCATGTCTAAATGCTAGAAGGGGGTAGCGGTGGCCACGGTTCACGGGGTTGATCAGGAATTTCCCGCTGAAGGCCGAACCGGTGCACACGTGGTCCTTGTCGTCACAGTAATATCCATAGGCGCACCTCTGACCGTACACGTCGTTGTTCATTTTCTCGGTGCACTGCTCACTAGGCCCCTATTAACATCACATCATTAATTACAACTGTTTATTAACAAAAAACAAATGGTAAAGAGCGTAATTTTATCTATATTCTCCTGTGATTCTTCTCGTACTGATCGGGGATCACAATACAACAATTACATAAAATATAAAGTTATGAGTATGCTATAACTATCAAAATAAGTCCCAGCAACGAAATGTTTTAAATGTATTTTTTCATCAATCCTAGAAAGATCAATTGTTACTACTGTATCTCGTCTATTGAATGATTGTGTACGATCAGATGACGTAAACCTCTGGGAGATAGTTTTACACAGTAGAAACTTCGAATTATAGAATTTTTTGAAAAGGAAAAATATTTTATGTGGTTAAACTACTGTAATATGTTTAACAGGGGTATGGACTACGTCCGCGGCAGTGCTCCCACCCGCACCAAGTCGTGCAAAAAAGCGGCTCGGGCGTACCATCCTTTTCTCGAAGCATTTCAGGCCATTCTCAACTTCCTACAATTTAGTTATGGATGAAACTAGACGCATGAACGTTCAATAACCAAGAAGGCATTGTATAAACACGATATATTTTAAATTTCATTCAATTTGAACCAGTAGGTTAGAAAATAGAGCTACACAATTAGTTTCATAATTTTGTAACTGAGTAAATGACCAATCATGGAAATTCTATAGAACCACTAGTAGACAAAAAAGCTTCAGATTTAGAATACAATTAGTGTTGGTGTATAAATCGAGGAAAAATTGAATTACCTATTTTGCAAAATTCGGTCCAGTTTTCTTAATATGACAACTCCGTAAATAACTTTTTAATCCTACATAATATTATATAAGAAGCAAAGTTTACATTTGCCGCTAATGAATCAGTGTACCTTTCTAATAGGTAATAGGCGTAGACTTGTGGTGTTTTTACAAGTTATGTTTTTGATGATATAGATTTTTTGTGTGTAGACTCCTATATTTAAAAAAAATCATATATTTAATATACAAGGTTGCTAAAACCGAAAAGCATTAAATGAAACCACATATTTTGCGTATCATTTTCAGGCTACACAGCAAAAATCAGATCAACCAGATCAACAGTCTAGCCATAGGAATTTTTAAAAGTTTTTTCTCACTTCGTACACTCTCTATCGAGAGAGAGAGAGAGAGGCGGTCTGACTAGGGTCATTCATCCCGTTCTTAATGTTATAGTTGTGTAAGAGCCACAGTGCATGGATGTAGCCAAATTGGGCCGTCACGGCCGGCAGTCAGCGAGATACCTCTCGTTTACACGAAACCGGCGTAATGTGACGGCTGTGCTGCCGCGTTTCGTACAATGTGTAAGAAGCCGGCGGCCTATGGAGGGAAGAGGAGCAAATGGTGCTACGCATCTTTATAGCCTATATGCGTATGTCTTTGGGCGTCGATAGTTATGAAAATGGCTCCGATTGCTCGTTCGCCCCCTTACACCATAAAAAAAATGCTATAAAAAAATGTTTTGTAGATGTTAGTTTTAATAAAATGTACCTTACAATAGTAAATAGATATACGTTAGCATGCCTAGATTTTTCATCTACTATAGGTTTAATGTGTTAGTTGGAACCTCCCTATAATATATATAACTCGAACATAAAAAAATATGAATAAATAATTACACACCCTGTAACAATCCCAGCGGTTGCCGCAAATCTCATTTATATAAGTGCCTCTAATACACCTTTTGTACTTCTTGTTTCCAAGGACAATGGGGCATTCTTCCATAATTCTAGGTGCAGAGCTGATCTCATTGCATACTGGACACTCCACCAAGATTCTGTACAGGTATATTGTTTATTTATATCATTGTTTATTAGCAATTTAAAAATATTACTACATCAACGACAATAATCACTGAGACAAAAAAAAACCGTTTAACTTTTCACAAAAAAGTAATAAAAAATATAAAAATCAACTTAAATCTGGGAAATTAAGCATAAATGATATAAATAATAAATGATAAAAAAATAACAGGATCGTACCGGCAGTCACAACATCGATTGACATAGAATTACCCTTCCTCTTCAATGATTGGTTCTTCCCTGATGATGAGGCCTCTGGCGTCGTAGCCGGGGTAGTGAGCCGCGCAGGTGGCGACGGCAAGCAGTAGGATTTTTATAGCCGATGGCATCTTAGAGTTCTTAAAAAATATATAAACAGTAAGTTATATTTTTTTTATGAAATTTTTTTTAAGTCTGCTTCTTGTATTTTAAGGTGTTACAGTATGTTAGGCTATGATAATTGTTGAGAAAATAAAATAAGAACATTGGACAAGTAAGACGATAAAATTGCAAAAATAAAAAGAAAAATATATTATATAATATATTCTATTCAGGTAATAGAGGGGGTGTCGGGGACATTTTAAGGGATGGAAATGGTGTATTACGGTTTTTACGATTATTGCTAGTCAAAAGTGTCAAATTGTAACTTAGAATAAAAAGGTTTACAACTTATATCACCTATGTGAGAGAAGGAAGCAAATGCAAAAGTTCTTAATGCAAGACAAGCCTATTTAAATCGCACTGCCTACGAACTTATACAATTTTAAATAGCCAGTTTGTCATAATACATCAGGTTTACCGTAGCTCGTCTCCACCTATTACTTGGAGGGCGTCCTTTGCTAAACTTCATTATTACGAAATATTATTTTGCGTTAGTTTAGGTTCGTAGTATCAGGGACCAGGGGTTAGGCTGGGAACCTGACCCCATTGCACGGTCCCATCGTGGAGTTAGGGACTGTTCAAAGGCAGCCGGACAGTTCCTATGGTGGAAGAGTCTGGCCTTATCACCGAGGCCAGCCTGTCGCTGGAGGTGCCCTGTTGCTGACAGATCCGGGGCCCTCCAATAATAGCGGCTGAAGGCACCCGCAGGGGTTTAGTCGGTAGGGGCGTACATTAAACGCCGAGCCCGACACAGGCCTGGTAGCCACCCAGGCTCCCGGGTATCGTGCGTAAATGCATTCCCCTGCGTCAAAAAAAAAAAAAGGTTCGTAGTATCAAGGCATAGTAGATAACTAGATGTATATGCAGTGGCGGAGTTAGGCCTAGGTGCGATACGCCGCCCTTTTTGACCAACAAACCCAAAAAATCTACATTCTTACCTTTTACTCCACCATCATTCACAAAAAAAAATCAAATCCGTGCTTTTTGTTTTGTTAAAAAATGCTAAAGTTTTATCAATATTTTGCCGAGGCCCGGGCCTCAGGGGTCTATGCGTAAATCCAGCACTGCAGATACATACATATACATAATATATCATAGGCGTAACTTAAGACAAAAGTATCTTATATACGAGTACCTGATCCCGCCCTGGTTGAAATGGGTTGTATGAGACAAATCTTCAAAAAAGTTCGGAAGGAGTCCAAGGTCATCCAACATAGAGAAGCTTAACCATTGCATATCGAATTCCACCAGTGCATATTGCAAACTATTCTAAGTATATTCAGAGAATAGTAAAAGGCCACCGGCTTTTTCTTCCGACAATTGTTTTCCTACCATTGTTTGGTGGATGGACCATTTATCCCTTGTTGATAATGAATAAGCTCGTGAAAGGTCGGATGACTTTCTTCTATTTGTCATGATTTAAAATAAAATCACGTGTCATTATATTAAAGATTATGCGTAGGCTAGATGTTTTCTTGGAATCATATTACTAAATATTAGTATAATCACAGAGTTATTTTTATTTTCCTCACTAGTCTCTTATAGGTTGGTTACTTTTATAAACATTTTGACGTACCAATAGTAAAAGTGAATCATATAATTTACGTAGGTACACAATTATGATATAAATACATTATTAGTACCTACTTAATTATTCCCATTTATACAATTTAAAGATAAAATTTAAGTGTCTCTCGGTGTCATCAAAATAATTAGGCTTATCAAGCGCTGTGTTTTACTTTCACGAGACTCATTCCTATATAAACGACTTTTTTTCAGTCTGTCCGTCATTATGTTTGTACGGGGCTATCTCTGGAAAACCTGGACGGATTTCGATGGAGAGTTTTTCTGAAAGAGAAGTTACTAGGGCAGGAGATGGGTTTTCATTTCTAAATGCTCGGGGTATTGTCACAAATAACGGATGACGTGATTGGTGGGTGAATCCACGGGGCGCTGTTATGCTATAAAAATATGTACCATCTCATAACAAAAACTTTCGATTCAAAAGTCACTGACATGTTATTAAATTAAAAATAAAATATTTATTTTAGTTTCAGTAAAAGCAATTAGTAGGGCGAGAATTAAGCGAGAAGCTGTTACATTCTTGAGTTTGTTGCGGTTCAAACGAGCGAGAATATTGAAAATGAGCAATGGAAAGTGAAATCTGTTTTACGATTGCCAATAAAACAAAAGGACAAGTGCGCGGAACGCATGCGCGCGCGCCGCCCGCCCTGCACGCCGCCCGTGATATGCGCATTCATGTGTCAGGTTTGAAGCTACGCGCTTGACATTATTGTGTACGTTACTGTGTTTTAAAATTATATTTACTTTACTTTTAAATATAAACTGTGCTGCAGCATATCATACGAAGGTTTTAGAGTATAATACCAATACCATACCAGTATCTAAGTTTTAAAAATGGGTATGATATCAAGAGTACGCGGTCGTATCAGAAGTGATTCTTTCTCGAAAATTCAAATGAAATCAGAGGACAAAATTGCTAACACTGGTAAGTTTGTTATTAATTTAATTACATTGCATTATTTCCTTATTGCTACGTATCCACAAGTGTCATATATATGTAATTTCTACTTTGTCCTAACAAAAAATTGAATTCGAATATTATTGTTATTTTAATGAATGTAGAATGTGAGTTTGAAAAGATTACGAAAATTTGAAAAGTAAGTAAGTAAGCCAAGTGTGTGAGTATGGTGATAATATGTGGCGATGTACCCTGAACCTGCCCCGACAGGGGAACGGCGCGGCGTGGCTCGTTGTTCTTGATTATGATGATGGCTCTAGTGATGACTAGCAACAGTTCTTTGTTGCAATTCCGTTTTTGTGAAACTCGTCATCGTGATTATTTTTTTTGTTTCAGTGTGGCTTTTGTCGTTAGTGCTCATACTGCCTTACTGGGCGCCCCGGGGGCTGCTCGTGGCGCTGGGCGGAGCGTGGCTCATGGCCGCGTACACCTGCCTGGTGCTGCCGGTGCTGATATCAGCCAACTACAGGTACCCGGCGCGGTGGTACCCGGCAGTCGCGAAGTTGGCGCAAGGTAATTTATCAATTTCCTATGTGGCGTGGCTGGCTTTAATGCAGATTACCTGAGGTTCAAATGCGTTGCCGTCCTCTCCCGTACTCCTATATGTAGAGCTACCAGGAACCCTTGTACGTGGTACACAGCGCTAGTGATTTGTTACACACACACATGCATGTTTCTGTAAGAGGTACCGATATGATGCATTGCTGGCGAATAGGGCTGTCACATCCGGGAGGGTACCTCTCGCTGACACTACACCGCGTCTGCTATGCTATGCTATGGCCTATGGAGGGGGAAAGAGGAAGGACTGCAACGCATCCGCCGGGTATGCGGATGCGTCATGTGGATGTTTATGTCAGTAGTCATAAAAAGAGTCCGACTGTTTTGTCCCCATATACTATAAAAAAATAGGGGAACATGTATGTGTAGGATTACGCATCTTCTAGAAAAGAGTCCAGTTTTTGCTACACGGGACCCCAGACTCCAGCCGTCGCGAGGCTCGCTGTTTACATCTCTCGCGTAAATATTTTCATCGGAACAGTTGTTTGCTAGTAGACTGTAAACACGGACGTTGCCAACCTGACCTAACCTTCACGCCCCCGGTGTTTACGAATGATCAAACTTTTTACAATTGACGTCCACGCCTATGTCATTGTCCGTGTAACCATAGCCATGGCACGTGGAATATGGGGTAGGTAAAGGGGGTCGACATACCGGATGGGTAAACGCATCGAAAGATACCCATGGGTTTGAAAGCTGAGATGCCACTGGCAGAAAACCACACTAAGTCACACCGAATATCGACGTCATACTAACTCTCCTTTTTTACACCGGGAGCGCGGGCGTTAAAAAATTTCGTACGTCGTTTTATTAAAACAGATCTTACCATCACCAACCATCTGCAATAAGAAAAAAACCGGCCAAGTGCGAGTCAGACTCGCACACCGAGGGTTCCGTAGGAACGGGAGGTATGAGCAAAAGTAATAGACGTTGAGAAAATTACACTTCCTTGCGACAAACTTATATATGCGGGTGCTTGCATACATTTAGTATGAAACGAACTACATGCATAAGTTGGTAATGATTTTTTCAGTGATATAAATTTTATTTACCTATTTTTAGATTTATTCCTATATGTATACTGTAAGGTCTTACTTCTTGCCAAATTTCAGAATTCTAGCTCAACGGGAAGTACCCTATAGGTTTTCGTAAAAGTGCGTTTTCATACAAAATTTGTGCATAAATGGCTATAACTTTTTATTGCGTTAACTTAGAAGTGTGATTTTTTCAAGGCATCAAGACGTAACTGACCTCCGTATTTGACAAAGATTTCAGCTTAATCCCTTCAAGCGTTTTAGAGAAAAAGGTCTTGACAGACGTACAGACGGACAACAAAGCGATCCTATAAGGGTTCCGTTTTTTCTCTTTGAGATACGGAACCCTAAAAATACGCATTGCCCGTCTTTTAGCAATTATCGTGCTCCTTTCATAATGATTCTGTGGTCCAAGTCAGGGTAGAAAGCTCTGGCCCATGGTCTCTCAAACGATGGGTCACAACAATCTGACCCATCGCGAGCGAATATTTCGTGAGACCAGTAAGTTACGTTTTACTACCTAGTCTTAAGCGACGCCGGATTGTTTAATAAGGGCAAAATTAAATCAAAACAAATTGGACATACCAAACTTACTGCGATTGCGAACTTGAGTTCAAGTTGATTTCAAAACTACAATGGAAACAATTTCGTGTGGCGTATATTCTAGAGTCTAGACCGACGCGGACATTATAAATACTCTTGATGCCTTCGGAAAGTGTCCTGGAAATCTGATCATGCCTCATGATACCTCAATCTTGGTCTGCCCTGGTATCTACATCCTGACACGTATATATTGTGTAATATCTGTTTTAAACTTTTCATCTGCCATTCTTTCTAATTGTCCGAACCAACAGAGCAAGTCCTTTCTTATTTTTACATCTGTATTTTCTTTCCTACTTAACCTCTCATCATTTCATTATGATGCGGTAGGAGAGGCGTGGGTTACGCTACATATTTTTATTATTTACTTTGGAGAATTTTTTGATAAATCTTATGAAATGAAAACAGATGAATGTAATAAAAGAAGCGTTGATTCCAAGTGTTAAAATAACTCGATTATTATCTCGACAATTATTTTCGTCGAAGTGCATTTTGATTCCCGAGGTTCAATGATCTTGTTTTTTAACATTTCTGGATATGTGAGTCACATAATGGAAATATGTACCTCGTCCTGAAGCCGGGTGAAGAAGATAAGAATAAGAAAGGATAACAGGCGACGAAGTTTATATGTTGCCTACATATGCCTTGAGTTATTGAGTTGCTTTTGTTATTTCAAACTATTTATCAGTAGAGTCTAGTCACGGATAGGTACAGATGTAACTAACTTACCCCAAATACATTTGTAGAGATTTTAAAAATCTGGTTTGTATTTATAAAGCAAATTCATTGGCACAATCAATGCAATACCTATTAGTAAACAATGCGACCTATGGGCCTATTACAGGGTATGTAAACTAAGAAAACAAAATAATGGTGAACATCGAAATGAAACAATTTATTTACTTTTACTCTTTAACCATTCGAAATATGAAGAGGGAAAAGATATATTGGGCAGTTTGTGCCTTACGATAAATTAAAAAAAAATGGATATTTAATTTTGAATAGGTATCTATTTTTCTAAAGAATTCAAAATTTATCCAAGCCTAGCGATTGTAGAGTACCTTGACACCTGTCCGGGAACTCTAAAATCCTAACTATAAACTACATAGGCTAGATAAGCCTTATCTAAGAAAAAGTTAGTAGATATGAACAGAATTTATCGCTGCTTAGATACTCCGCATTCGTATTTCCACAATCATAAGAAGATATTATTTAATAAAAAAACGGACACTAGCGAGCTATAAAGCTATTCTTCTATAAACTATCTTTATTTGTTACTAGCTTTTCCCCGCGGCTTCACTCGCGATAAAGCCCTTTAATAAATATCAATGAATTTTACATTCAAATAGAACTGCAATAGTATTCCAATATCCGCCACAATAATTTTTTGAGTCATGTAAATTTTTTTAATAAAAAGTATCCTAATATGTCATTTCTTATACCTACCTCTAGGTAATATGTGTAGAAAGTTTCATGATGATCAGTTGAGTAGTTTTAGCGTGAAAGCGTCATAAACAAACTCACATTCATTTAGTAGGATTTCCACAAAAACGAAGTTTTTTTAATCTCTTTGTCGTTTTTGTAACAGAAAGGCGTCGGACGTTTTCTGGCATCTAATGTAGAGGCGTGTACCACGGAGCTCATACATTAGCTCCATGTCTCCATAGCGTGTACTAGAACTAGAAGTAAATTATTTACTGACTGTACTTAGTCTGGTGCGTCACTGGTGCCGGGTGCGTCCATCTCATGTTATTCCGAGTGATTCGCATATAAATGTCGCATACGGCATTACCCTCTAAATTTTTATGATCTATTCGTCAATAAACATGTAACACATTTGGCTAGGGATATCAAAATAAAATCGATCGTTTGCCGCCCACATTGTTTGTATCGTATCGTATATACGTAGATAAACGTTTGTGCAGAAGTCAGGTCATTGTCGACGAGAAACTGAATGGGGATACGAAGCTGGCCAGCAGCCAGCCCATGTGCGTCACTCGCTTTTACTTGTACAGAACTCTTTTCGTGCTGCACATGTACGAAAACAGTTTTATGTACGTAAGCTACGGTATACAGTCATTAGTCGGCTGGCGTCGACATACCAACATGACATAAACGTATTACAATTTACATTGAAACCGGACGATATATTTTAGGGTCAAAAAACTTGATTTAATGACCGGGTTATAAACTTGGTTTTACACAAATTACTCTCACTATTAATCAGGAAGTCACGTTTTTAGTCATACTCCTCCGAAACGACTGGATCGAATATAATAAAATATCAGTGTATATTCGATAGGTACCTACTATATATATATATGATATTTCAATTTTTATTTCAATATTTTCAAACTTACGCGATGAGGCGTTGCTGTTCTGTCTCTATCGGATAAATCTTTAGGTTTACCTCAATCTAATTCTTGCAACCTGATGCAAAAACCTGATAAAAGATTTTATGCGGATTTATTATTAGGTACAATAATTAAAGCTAAGCTACCTTCAGGCTCAGACTCAGAATCAAATTATGATTGTAGAACAATTTGGTCTGAGAGGCCTCTGGTTTGTTTTATTAGATTAAGTACCGCATGATATTGTGAGGAAACACTTTACTATTCCATTACTAGATACGGGCTAGTAAATAATATCAATACTTTCTTTCTAATCCGCCTTGGAGAGTTAGTAATTGAAATTGTTATAATATACAGATTGAAATTAAGGTCGATTTCGAAACGCAAATTTTTAAATATATAGGTATCATTAACAGGACCTAAGTGTATCATATAATTAATGTATTAAAAAAACATTTTTTTTATCAAAGTAATATAGTAATATCAAACTCGATATAGTAATGTCACTATAGACTGTTTTTTTTTATTAAATTAATTATTTATGTACTTAAGTTCTGTTACTGATATACATTTCAATTTTTTCTAATAAAAATATGTTTTATATCAAAAATGTTTACATCAAGTAAAACAGTCAAATAAACAAAAAGATAGACAAAAATTCTGCAAATTGGTAGAACCTCTTCTGTAATCGTCTCTATGTTCCAACCAACTTTCTCGCATAAATTCCATGAACAGACTTTTGACCCTTTTTATCTTGATTATATTATGTCTAGTTGGTGTTTAAAGAGGTACCTGTAGCAAAACTATAACAAATATGTTATAAACAAATATCACAGGAAATCTTACCAGAGCTTTGGTTGCTATGAGTAAACGATTAGGTACTGGATGCTGCTTCTGTTGAGGGCTGCTCTGAACTGATTTAATCCGAGGAAAATTCTCCTTTTATACCCTCAAATACTTGAAGAAAATGTTGTACAGATTATAATCAGCACGTACTATGCAAAATGAGCCAACAGTTATTGCTCTTTTTTTCAATATATTTTTGATAACAGATATCTACAGATTTCTTCCTATGGTTAAATACATTAGGGGGTTTTCACTGTGCAATGTACAATAACAGGTATGGCCACAGAGCAAGAAGACCCTAGGTGGTATGTGAGGCTCAAGAGCCACTCTCCCTCCCTCGCTCCCCATGCCCACTAAACACCAATGGTGTTTTATCTTATCCGTAATTGGAGATGCTAAGGGAAACCGATGCCGTGACTCCACCATCCGATACCATCGAAGGCATTCTCTGGGGCATATAGTATGCTGGAATACCAGCATACCGAACAAGTCGGGCCACTTGAGCAGACAACGACAAAACCCCAGCCGTTGTCCAGCGACCACTACTAAGACAGCAAGGAGTGGAGGAACCCCTGGTGACTGATTTGAATAGAACTAAGATTTATTTTTAACAAATTACAAATACTTTAAAATTTAAATAATTGATGTAATAGGTAATAGTGCTGTTTTATGACTGCAACCTAGAGTTGGAAACTAGGTTGGGAACTATATGGGAACCCATTTGTATCACACATTATGTGCATTTTTGTTTTTTTACTTTCTTTCTCCATTTATTTGAAACAGTATGACTATGCAGTGTATCGTAAATACTTAAATGACTCTTATTTATCTGTGCGAACATGAACCGGACTTTGAGTTCTATAATAATTTAACATTCTCTATCACCAGAGCGCATATATGGATATACGTATAGCTAACGTATGGATATGTATGCGTTCTGGTGACAGAACTCTGTCTGAACGCAAATCTGAACTGTAGAAGAAAGGCCTTAGATAAATATAATAGGTACTTATTTGATCATCAACGTAGCGGATGAGATGACTACATAGATATTGATTTTATAGAGAGTGGCACCAACAAACAATGTTGTAAGTAGTAGGTACTTACCTGTTTCCGATTGGCTTTACAAAACTACATTACAAAGTGAATTATCAACTTGTTAACCAGACTAGAGACCTTTGGCGAGTTACTTTTACATTTTACAAAGATAAAAGTGCGCATGGGAACAGCTAAAAATATAATTGGACGTATTCACTCGATTGGTATTTAAGTGTACTTAAACGAGTATTTATACTGTTACATACTATATCAAATTTCATCAGATTATAAGTTTAAAAGGAACGTTGGTCCATGTAGGAGGGAAGGGAATGTAGGGCAACGCATCTGTACAGCCTCTGTGCGGATGTCTATGGGCGTCGCGTCGGTAGTCATGAATAGTCATGGCTCCGACTGCTCGTTTGCCTCCTTATAAGTAGCTACTATAAAAAAAAACAAAACGTTATTGACGTATGTTTGTAATTTGTATGAGCTATTCAAGAACAAACGTTCTTTCTTTCTTTCTTTCTAATAGACTAAAGTCTTAGCTCTAGCAAAATTCTCCATTTGTCTGAGTCAGTTCAATAATAAATTGTACTTGCATTACACAATAATCAATAAAGAGAGGTGAATGGTGATGCGTTGCTAAAGCCTCCACTAGACTTATGAAGGCACTCGCGATTCGGCGCGCGTGCAGTACACCGCATCGTATCCCCGTGTCCTTAATAACAAATATAAACCGGCCAAGTGCGAGTCGGACTCGCGCATGTAGGGTTCCGTACCATTATCCATAAAAATAACTTGGTTTCTCATAGTGTTTGTATGAACTACAAACTTGCATTTGCATTTCTTTTAATGTATCATTTCTTAAAAACTAAAAATAATGATATCTCACTCAAACCAATTTTCGTTGCAAGTTTCCAATGTGATCTACAGCATATATTTTTTTTTCACTCTCTTATTTTAAAAATTAGAGAGGGGGAGATGACACTCATTTTTCCACTTTGGAAGCGTCTTTCTTTCAAACAATTGATTTTAACGAAAAATGGTTTTAGTAACCTTAATGTCATTTTTAAAGACCTATTTATAGATAACCCCTCACATACAGGTTGGATGAAAAAAAATAAGGATTCCGTTTTTTGCCATTTGGCTACGGAATCCTAAAAACCGTTCTTTTTTTATTTGGCAATGAACGACAATCGACATAATTTCTAAAATCAGTTTCTGAGAATATGCAATCTGCAAGCATTGCAAGTGTCGTCTT
The DNA here is from genome assembly GCA_001625245.1 of Calycopis cecrops. Classification (NCBI taxonomy): domain Eukaryota; kingdom Metazoa; phylum Arthropoda; class Insecta; order Lepidoptera; family Lycaenidae; genus Calycopis; species Calycopis cecrops. The sequence continues at coordinate 32,766 of LUGF01024328.1, forward strand.
GTCCCCTGTATTAATTAAAAAAACTGATCTTTGCTAGTCAGTACCTACCTACGTAATAATATAGTTCATGTACCCTATTATTTGTGGCTTCCCGTCTTGGTTCCTTGTTACATTACATTTATCGTTGTTCTCAATGTCTAAAGTATCTCGAATCATAGGAATATTAATACGATGTAAATGAACAAAAAATGGACGGTTTAAAAGTAAGCACCAACGCGATGTGACAGTGGAGATTCACTGTCCACTGCGCCGTAGCCTTGGATAAATTATTATATATTGAAAATACTATATAATGCTAGCTGCGCTCCGCGGCTTCACCCGCGTAAGATTCGATCCCGTGAAAATATCGTGGTGACAAATAGATGTTGGTCGATTCTAAGACCTACCCGATATGCACACAAAATGTCATGAGAATCGGTCGAGCCGGTCGGACGAGTATGGTAACTAACATTGTACATGAAAATTTTATAAATTTTTTTATGGTATATGTAGGAGGGCAAACAAGCAGTCAGAGCCATTTTCATAACTACCGACGCCTATAGACATCAGCATAGAGGCTATACAGATGCGCTGCCCTCCTTTCTCCTCCCACCTCCGTGGACGTATAGAGCATAGATAGGACACGTATAGAGCGACATATAGAGCTTGTGACATGTGATCTGGGGGACGCGTACTATATCCCGGAATGCACATCTTCTGGTTGCTTATGATGATGAAATTCATAAAAAAACTTACTAAAATAACCCAATGTACCAACAAATAAATTGCTCTCTTATGAAGGAGTATAAGCTCGTACGATCAGAACCACACTCAATATTTCAAGATCGTTAAACCACAAATTAATAAATAGTTACTACGTAAGGTAAGCTCCCTGTGATACAAACTGTATCAAACTATCAGTTCGGTAGTTAACTGGCAGCAGCCACTGGAGAGTTTGTTTGTCGTCAAATCAGGGCCATTTCACCCTGTGGTCTCGAACATCATAGAGCGAAAGCTTGCTCTATAACGTAAAACTTAAATAAAAGGGGATATCCAAAACGGAGTGCCCAAACGAATGCAACTCATTTTCAGGTTTGTGGTATAAAACATTTCGATAATATATTTAAATCGGGATCCTTATGTTATGAATTCTGATCTCCACTAGTACCTAGTATTTTTCTGTATCTCTAACACCATATTTCATGTATTCCTGTCATTTCCAATGTGTTCCAAGAAGTAACTAACTCACAACATAAAATATGGTAATAATAAAAATAAATATGGCAAATATGGTAAGTTGGTACTTGAGTATCGACTGGCTGTAGTAACCTGTGAAACCGGCCTCATAAATTTACTACTAGTGATATTTGGTAATCCAGTTAAATGTATTTGTTTCAGAAACCGCACGCAAACTGCGGGCTCCTGGCGCGTGCGTGTTAGGCGTACTGCTAACTGCGTACGCGCCGCTCGACAGAGCGGAGCGCCTTTTCCTGCAAATGAGCAATCTCTCCACCATGATAAATCAGGTACTTATTGATTTGTGATTTGAGTATTCAACCAAATGAGGCAAATAATATTAATAATATAAAAAATGTTTTTAAACTCGTCTAAACTGTCCGCTATTCATTCCTAAAAGCTGGACATTTTAAAAAAATAACCGAGAATTGTAATGACAACCCTGTATCAATAGTATATTGAGAGTACTTTGTATATTCTAATTCACTTTAGCCATGATCCCAAAATCCTTAGGCAGGTACATATGCCTCTTAGTAATGGGAGCCAGCTAGTATATTGTATACCCTCTATTAGTCCTAGCTCGCTTCTGCAGCACAAAAGTGCTATTCAAAATACTGTGGTTGGAACAAAAATGTATTTTTGGATTTTTATCTGAATATGGCCAAATATTTATTTGTTCGGGTAGGTAGTCAGGTATTACTTTTATCACATTTCGGAATTAAGGTGATATTCCTTAGGTTAAAAGAAAGTATCTACTTAGTAGGTATACTAAGTTAATACTTTTATTACTAAGTTTCTTCTATTTTTAATACATCATTATAAACCACAGTAAATAAACAACCATATTCAATTTATTCCTGTCATTTGTTCTCTGTTCCGCATATGGATATATACCTACAGAGAGAAATAATATTAGGTTTACAAGTTTCTGATAAGGGTACGAATAAAAAATAATTTATTAATTACTATAATCACTCTACTTGCGTATTCAACTAAGTCTATTGTAGTAATATGAATTATGACGTCTTTTTAATAAATTTTTCTTTGCATGGCACTAGGTAATAAGTTATTGCTCTGTGGACATCGATGGTACTTGAGGTATTCCGTGTCACTGAAAAGTACTGTACTGTGCAATCATTTAGTAAAGTCTTTAGATATCTAGTCACGTCAGGCTATTTTATTAAAAAGCTGTGAGAGCACAGATCTATGATAAAGTGAAAACAACACGATTTTTTAAAAGTGAAACAGAAGCGATGTCTAAAATTTTTTGGACTATCTGACGCATGTCGCAGTGAGAAACTCGCATTTCACTTGGCTTCAACTGCAAGTTGCAACGCCAACGCAGCAGTGTTCAGTTGACGTAGATTTGCTACTTTACAGAGGTTACAACGGTCTCACTTGCATCGTTGTTTTTTTTTTATGATATAGGGGGCAAACGAGCAGGTGGTTAGCGACTACCGCCGTCCATAGACATCCGCAAAACTAGGTGTCATGCAGACGCGTTGCCGGCCTTTAAGAAAGAGGAATGCTCTATTGAGTAATATATTAATATTAATGGTTATTGAGCCATCGCATAAAACTTGCTCAAATATATTAGGTACTAGCAGTGACACGACATTTGTATCGCATGACCCGTGACTCCACTCGTATGCGCAGTAGCGTGGTATATAGCCTGTAGCATTCCTCATTAAAGGAGATATCTAAGACTGAAAATTTTTTTTCAATTCGGACAAGTAGTCCCAGAGATTCGAAACAGCAAACTCTTCAAGTTTACAACATTAGTACATGTAGATGTGCCTCTAAACAATGTTTAATAATGTTCCAGTTGCTGATATTCACGGCGTGCGACCGCCTCCTGGTGTTCCAGGGCCGGCTCACGTCCCTGTACTCGCTCATGTTCTACAACGTGATCACGTACTCCGTCAACTACGTCAGGGAGATCTGCACTAAAGAGGACTGGTCTCCGTACGTAAACGTCACGCGCCACTCCCGCGTCAAGCATCTCGCGATGTCCGCGACCAAAATAGTTCTGGAATGGACCAAAGCAGTCACTTTCATTGTGACAATGACGTTCATCTTGCTGACTCTCGGCTTGGAACAAGGATTGGAACACTTCAAACCCACGGCGTTGTACATAATCATAACGGGCACCTACTACCTTCTAACAGAGAAGACGTTCCTGGAACTGTGGCCACTCGCATTAACCGCTTTCAAATTTGAGAGGTTGGAAGGCATGGAACCTTTATACTGCGGAGTGTGGGCCCGGAGCATTGTGACAATTATAGCAGTTCCGCTAGTGCCGGCGTTGGCGTGGTACGAGCGTTGGAGACTAGCGTTCTTAGTTTTCTACATCTGTGTGGTCGTGCACGGGAGGCACAGGCTAGGGGAAGCGCTGGGGAAGTTGTCCGAGGCACAGGGTTCGCTGGCGAGGTTCCGACGAGCGACGGCCGAGGAGCTGTCGTGTTTAGAAGACGTTTGCGCTGTGTGTCTCGGCTCCATGAAGTCCGCCCGAGTCACTCCATGTTCCCATTTTTTTCATGCAGATTGTCTGAGGAAGTGTTTGTCTACCTCCGATAGGTGTCCGATATGTGTCAGAGAGTATGTCTTTTGTTAGCTCTTGGTGAAATTTCTAGAAATAGATACCTTTACCTAAGAATCAAAATCAAAGAAAGAGACATTTTGACTGATCCAACGTTGTGTATTTTCGGCTGTTAGTATGTATATCTACTACAAGTCGCTTTTATATTATCAATATATAATATTATTACCTTTAAAAATAGGTAACATAACAAGTTAAAATATATTTATAGGTATCATTTATAATAATTATATATACTATTGATATTTTTTTAAAAGAAAGCCGCAAAGGGCGTCGTTTTAGTAAAATGATTTGTGTCTTGCCTAACGGGTGGGGCTTTCTCATGGACCAAATCATATTGTATGGTTTACCAGATACTTATAGGAGTAGTTGTAGAATAGTATGTTCACACTGCATTTTCTGAAATTTATGAAAGTTTCTTTACTTTCATATTCGAAGCTGTTACGTTACGGTAATAATAATTTGAATTGAAATACTTAAAACGAATTAGGTACTTATGTTATTTTCAAAAACTGTATTGTGTAATGTTCCATTTTATTAAGTTCTAATAGTGATTATGTAAATAAATTAAAAGTTGAACGACTAAGTACCTATAACTTTTTGCGATGTAACATTGCTTAGATATTCGTTTGCTGAAAGAAAAGATAAACAAAACTTAATACTTATTTGTTAGATCTCTATTAGCATTAGAGTAGGTGCAGTGAATATTAGGGTCATATGGTCAAGACTTAAATATAAACAAAGTATTATTTTATATCTGCCTGCCGTCAAGAATGCAATTATGTTTGTCTAATATGTTAAAGTGTCAGTATTAATTTTGTATAACTTGTATGTAATTGTGTGAAGCGTATTTGTGTATCTATAGTTCAATAAACATCATATTTTTCCCAAAACGAAGTGAACCAAAGAACAAGAAAAATAAAAGAACACTATTTAGTCCAGTCTGCATGTACCTAGTCTACAGAATTATACCTGTATGTTTTAAGCACTTGAGTACTTCCTTCAAAATTATAAAAAAACTTGTAAAGTAAGCCCTTCTCAGGCTTGGAACTTTAATGATAATTTGAAGCCATTTTTTAATACGAATTATTTCTTTGTCTAATTGAATAAAACATGAAAACTAAATCATTTCCAGATCATACTAATAATAGCAAAGCTTTAGATATGATTCTCCGTGAAAAAATAATCAATAATAAATCCTCCCCACATTATAAATATCTGTGTATTTCTATTTTATTATAATAAATAAATTCAGGCAAATTATATAATTATAAAACTATGTGATATACATATACTACTCAACACGGTCTAGGGATATTAAACGCACCTATTGACAAAAATATATTTTTGCTGTATATTTGCAAGATATTCACATAACTATGTCAAAGAAATAGTTACTTATTTATTGTGCCAAATAAAAAATATGCTTACATTATAAACTAAACAATTAACTTTATACAGGGTTACTTTTGGTCACCGACCAAATTTTCAGGTTTGGTTCAGAATCAATATAGCAAACGATACGCTTATGCATTTAGCTTCCGCATAAACACATATGGAACTTGGAGATAGGTTCCATGCAATTTCACACCTTCCCGAGGGTTAAATTTTCACGTTTCATTCTTATTGGATATTACTTTAAAAGATGTTTAAAATGCTCAAATAACAAACTCAGTTATAAAAAAACTAGCAGTAGGTACTTTGCGCGCGTTGTTACGCCACCAACAGATACGTCAGCATGGACTACCATAGCAATATATAAAATTAATTGGAAAAACAGTGGCGCCATCTTTCGAAAATTGGTCGTACCAACTTAGAAACCTGCGTGGACGCATTCAGAACAACTTTACGAAAGATCGACGATTCTAGAAAAGATATACAGACAAACATTATGATTTTTATAAATATAGATAATACATTCGTGTCTGTGAAACAATGGAATGTACATACAAAATTTCAACCCAATCGGTCAAGGCGTTTAGTTGTTAACATACCGACAGCAGCGCCACCTACCGGATCCAATTATATTTTAAGCATCCAGAAAAGCATCGAAATACTCATATAAAATTTTACCCGTAGTAGTAGTAGTTTACCCGTTTTCCCATGGGAAAGAAGCATTTTCCCGTGGTAAGAATAGCCTATATTAATCTGTGATAATGTAGCATCCAAATGTTAAAAGAATTTTTGATATAGGTCCTGTGATTTCGGAGCCTATTCGTTATAAAACAAACAAACACACACACAATAAAATCTTGCCTCTTTTTTATATTAGTACTAGCTGCGCCCCGCGGCTTCGCCCGCGTAAATTTCGATATCGTGGAAAATCATTCCATGGCATCCCTCAGGAACATTTTTTCGGGATAAAAGCTATCCTATGTTACTTCTAATACCTCCAAGAACATGTGTACAAAATTTCATGATGATCGGTTGAGCAGTTTTCGCGTGAAAGGGTAACAAACAAACTTACATTCACATTTATAATATTAGTATGATAAATAAATAAAGTGTGATTTACGTTATTTTTAAGAATAACTATATTGTCTGTATGTTGTACAGAATACATATTTTTTTGGCCAATTTTTTCAAATTGTCTGTTTTAATTCTTTTGGGTAGGTATTGAAAATTATTTATGAAAAAATAGATCATGGTTTGAAATAGATAGTTACATACTGTTTTGGCACGTATTTTTTAATAATTCGACATAGTGTGAAATATCCCTAGACCATGTTGAACAGTGTACCTATTATTGTATTATATGTAAAGCTATACAAATAAAAGTTTATTATTTTACGTTTTTTATATAAAACCTAGCTGTGTAACATTCCATATATTCCCAGGAAATCACATTATTTTCCGGATGAAAACTAAGATTATTTTAAACGAAGCTTACATAACATCAGGAAACGCGACACAAAGTAGTACTTTGCTACGGTATTACGAGAGCGAGAAGTATATTCCTCTGATCTACCCAACCCAATTTGGCTGCAATGCATCTTGGTCTACACCTAGGGTTGCCAACTCAGCTTATCAAAAATCCGGGAGGACTAAAAAAAAGGTCATGAACATAGTCGGCAGGCATTATGAGATTACAATAATTTAATTTTATCACAGCCCGCCGGGGATCCAGTCTGCACGCCTTCCGCCACTTGCCTGACCGGGAGATTTTACACGCATTCCGGGAGCCGGGAGATTTTAAAATTTTTCCGGGAGAGTTGACAACCTTACTAAGCCTTCGCGCTCCAGAACTTTCTTGTTCCACCATCATTATTTCAGTCATGAGGAGAGAGTCAGACTTCAAATGTTTTCGTCAACGATAAGAACAAAATACATTATTTAATTCTCCATCTGGTTTTGTCAGACATAACTTACACGACTTGCCCAATGTAAGGGGACAAACCAGTAGGTACTAACGACGTCGCCCTTAGACATCCGCTTTCTTGTCATAAGACGCGATGTCCTCTCATCCTCCATCCTTCTAGGCGGCCAGCGGATACAGATACAGAAAATGTGGCCTGTGTGGTGGTGTACCTGTCACTTTACGCCGGCATCGTGCGAGCAAGAGGTAACCTTCCTGTCGGAGGCCAAATGCAGCATGACCTTATCTGTTACTCCTCCATATTCTTTCTAATGGTCAGCCTGCTGTTGTCCAACAAATATCCGGTTATGTTATTTTAGCTTGTATAATTACAATTTCAAAATACTTACTCCAAATTGTAAAATTAGAATTTATCAAAAAAATAA
>LUGF01024328.1:59329-73463 GCA_001625245.1 Calycopis cecrops
AATGCAAGTTAAAGGTCAAAGCCTCCTTTTAAATATGATATATACCTGTGTAGGAGGCTACACTCTTCCACATACAGTGTGCATTGCAATTTATATAGAGTAATTTAAAAACTTGTATTATATACATATAATGATATATGTATATCTATTGATAATATTGGTACTAGGTTTATGTAGTTTTAGAATTCAATTGTAACCATTCTAGCTTCATTAACATGTCACACCTAAACTGTAATACAATAATGTTTACTAAACACTATATTTTTGCTAATAATATTATACATAATAAATTTAATAATCGCACGACCGGAAGGAGCGAGTCTTTGATAGAGAATTCGATCGCGATGCGCATGCTCGGGGATGCGCGGTGCACCTCGCCGGTAAACCGAAGCACCTAAGAATTCGAATGCGCCCTCGCCTACCAGGGTTACACTCTTTGTCCTTGTCGGTCGCAAACTTACTTTAAAGTGAAACGCATGTCTCTTGTGGCTCCAACAGCAGTTCGCAAAGTTTCCAGAAACTCCTAGACTTTGATTTTGCATTACCTACGCTTCACAACCCACAAAGCCTTTTCACAACTACCGATAATATCTGCATAATTATTATGCATACAACCACACGAAACGCGACAGCATATCTGTCGCTTCACAGCGAAATCATGTGAGCTTATTCGGCTGCAATGCAAAATGGCACTACTTATCTCTTACTAGAATTATTGGTCAATTTAATTAGCAAATGAAATAAAACAATAAATTATTAGACATAACTTTATTAGGAATTTAAACATTACTGAATAAAATAGTTTTGTGCAGCCGTTGTCGCATTGTAATGCGATTTCCCATTATTAAGGGTCTCTTCTTTCGCGTAAGTTTTCATTCATAAGCCTTTCACCTTTTCAATTTCCACATTTCAGCTTCAGATTCATCCTTAGGAATCCTGTACAGCAATAAAATACACATGTAATAATAATACATCATTTTGATTTTAAATACCTAGTCGAAGACCTAATTCATTAATAAAAGCTATCAATATTAAACTTCAACGTTAATTGGTTAATTTTTAAATATTAGACAGTAAAATTAAAACGTCTATTCACTCGTCTCTAACTCTAAAAGCTCCATATAAAACTTAAAATTATCTATAGCGTGGAGGCCCTACTCCTTAAAAATCAAGAAATTCTAAATAACAACTGACCTGTGAAAAGATAAGCCGCAGCCAGGATACCATTCTGATTTGCATCCATTCACGCAACAAAAATATACCATTTTCTCAAATAAACTGACGAAATACCTTTTAATAATACAAAAATAACATCGAAATTCACTTAGCATCAATTGAAATTATGAAACTTGTCTATATAGTTTGTGGAAACTTGGCAGACATATTGCTTTTTATCTAAAGAAAAAGTTGCCATTTTAGGAGAAGAAAATTCTACTAATAATATGTACATAGTTATTTTTGTAATATGTTTCGCCTATTTGAGGCAATATGAATTTAAAATAACTTATTATTTAAATTTTTAGATATGTCTTCTTACTTAATAATAATTAAAATGTAATATTTATTTTTTTGGAAAATCTACTACTCTTTACCAAAGCAGTTTTATTTTTTTTTATTTTACACTGGCAAACTTGTTAGACAAGGACACACTACTACTTTGGGGTGTCTCATCTGGCTCGTTTTTCTACTAATACAAATGACAAGGAAAAAGTAACCTTATATCAAATGCATTAGAGATCATATTTTTATCCGTGAGATATAGAAGTACGTGATCCAGTTTAATATAAATCCGTGCGCACAGACTACGGGTTCGCGTGTCGCTGAGCAAGACAAAAAATAAAGACGCTTATGAGTTACCATTTCAATTATTTTACCCCAAATCATGGCAAAAATGTACCGACTCTCAAAACGACGCGAGACTAGAGCCAGTAAAAACATTATATATTTTTTATTAATTAATTAACTTTATACTAACCGATGCAATAGAATTAGCATTTATTGCTTATTAAATTAGGTAATGGAATAAATAATACTCGAAGCAGCTTATTGCCATTAATTCATAATTTTACAAAAAGTATTAAGAACATATTTTATAAAATGTGGATTTTTTCTTTTATGCAGCGGAATTGGGCCTGCACCACCGGATAGATACCAATAGCTCATAATTGATACCGGCATAAATTTATGACTGACATTGTTTCGTGCAGTTTGTGAGCGATCCTAATATTCTTAATTGTAAGACTTCTTGTATGTAGAAGGTAGGTAGTAGGTAGGATACTACCGTAACTACCATATTATATAATTATTAAACAATTTTACAAAAGATAATAACAAAACTTGATTGTTTTTCTCGCCGTACCAAAATTAAGCGAGTAAAGACAGTGTGCGAATAAGTTAATTGTTAACGGCGCCATTTTAGACACGTTTCTTTAATAGCGCGGCTTATATCAGTGCTAGAAAAGAAGTAGATTCTTCGGATCTACCATTAGGGTCTAACTTACCCTACTAAGTTATTTAAAATTAGAAATAAAATAACAAAGTTCTATAAGTTCTATATCCATGTTAATAATAACCATGTTATTATGTTTTATTGCCCTTACTTAAATTAGTAGGAAGAAAATGGGCATTATGACATGATGTACATTTGTAACGGAACAGGTACCTACGTAAAGATGAAGCATTAAATTGCCCCAATAACCAATATTTCTTCTTTAATCATACGTTTTCACGACAGTTGTTAGTGTCTAAGTTATAATGGATTAAAAAATATTATAAGTTGGTGCGCCCTAACAGGGTATCGTTTATGGACACATAAAATTGTTACCACCTTTGTGCTCATGATTGCAATAAAGATATTTTGTATTTGTAAAAAACGTGCATGTATCATGATTTATTTCTAATCAAAAATACCCTGTGCATAAAAAAACACTAGAAACGTCAGGTGTCAAAATTGCAAGTTGTCAATTGTCATTAATTGTCTACTTTTATATGTCGTTTCAAAAATTGAACTGATGAAAATTTTACTTGATTTAAAGATAATCTATATATAACATGAATTTATTTAAACAGGTAAAAGGATTTATTCCTCGAAATTATATTGTTAGCCAATTTAAACATTATTTGCATAATGCTAATTTTCCGACAAATAAAGTATTATATCCCCTTAGTAGAGGTTTGATAAGGGTTACAGGCGAAGATACTTCTGGATTTTTACAAGGCCTTATAACCAACGATATGAGACATTTCGATACCGGAGCCCTATCAATATATGCCATGTTTTTAAATAATAAAGGTAGAGTACTATATGATACCCTAATTCATAAATGGGACACAACTGAATCTTTTATGATAGAATGCGATTTGAAACTATTACATTTATTATTCAAGCATCTCAAAATGTTTAAATTAAGAAGAAATCTTCAAATAGAGGATGTCAGTAAAGATTTCAATTTGTGGGTCCTCACACAGTTTGTGCCAGAAAATAAAACAAACGGCTTAATAAAAATTTACAAAGATCCTCGTCTTACCGATTTAGGTCTAAGAATTATAGCTGCAAATTCTATAAAAGGCTCTCAAATAGCTGATTATTTTGGGCAGGGTGTTTCTATTGAAGATAATGATGATGGTTATAAGTATTTGAGGTACAAGTTAGGAGTTAGTGAAGGTGCTGATGATCTCCCCCCTGCTGTGAATTTTCCATTGGAAGCCAATTGTGATTATCTGCATGGTGTAAGCTTCCACAAAGGCTGTTACATTGGTCAAGAAGTAACAGCGCGTGTTCATCATACTGGTGTAGTAAGAAAAAGAATAATGCCTCTAAAATTTTCGGAACCACCCCTCCAAACTTCACTTGACCAAATTGATCCAAACATTGTGTCCGAAAATAGTCCAAATAAAAGTTTAGGAAAAATTAAAGGTATCATTAAAAACTATGGAATAGGCTTAATAAGAATCAAAGAGGCTCTCGAAGCAAAGACTGTAAAAGTTAATAACTATCCTGCTGAACCATACAAACCTATGTGGTGGCCTCTAGAAGCACCCAAGGAAATATCAAAAGTAAAAGAAACTGTTTGAATTATAACTATAATAAACACATTTGTTTGGGGGTGACATAAATATAAAAAAGTATGTAAATCTAAATGATTGATATTATTTGTTTTGTAATCAAAATATTATATATCAAATTGTTTCAGGAAAATGGATGAAGTGACACCAAAAGATAAAAATGAACTAGAAACTTACAACTTCCAATGCTGTATATGTGAGCTGTCAGAAATTGCTCACTACATGGGGAAGACACCTCCCTTTTCTCGTAACATTCAGTTAAAGTATCCAAGCTATGTAATGAAAGATCCATTTAGTCCTCCAGGAAAAGGTGAAATTTTAATTCTGGGTGCTGACTGTGCTATTTGCAATAAACATGTTTGTATAAATAAAACATGTAGCATCTTTTATGTAAAAACTTATTGCATATCTTGTGTTCGTAATTCAATTGATAAATTTCCTATAGAAATTACTAGCAGATTGCCTCAATGATTTAACTAAATGGTTTGTGAGTTTTGTGAGGCATGTTGAGACGAGGGCAGAAGCCCTTCCCCTGACAATATCTCAAACCAATTCGTCAATCTCCGGTGACTTTAAGATGACATAAATGCTATATTATGATAGGATTTGTGGAATAAAAGAAGTTGTATAAAATACTGTTTACTTTGGCTTTTCAGTCCGGTTTACAGTATTTTTATCAATTTTGACAAATTAGTTTAATAACACAAGTATATTTGATTGTCTCCAATCTCTTCATTGACAATATATTACATGACAATATAAATTCAGTTATATAAGCCGGTGGACTAAACGCCACAAGACAACCACAACACTATATAAAGCAGTCAACTTGAAACACTATAATGAAACATAAAATACGATCTTAAAATTAATATGAGATAATTACAGCGTAGTTTCATATATATTAATAAGCTCTAAACTAGAAGAAATTATATCATACATATTTTGCCTTAATTACCAGTCACTCCAGTCCAATTTGATAGCACCTCAATACAATTTAACCATCTTATTAGTGACTGCCACCTTATTTATCATCACGCAATGAAAAAGTCCAGACAGATTGCCAAAAACTATCACAATATTAGGCATAGATGTTGAGATTTTCATTAAGTGTATAGTGCACAAACTGCCCGTTTCATTCTAGACACCCTGAGGGCTCAGATTCCTGTCAGCTATGATTTAGACATACAATATTATATAATACATGAAGACATATTTCTCAAATTTTATATTTATTTAATAATAATGTTCCTGAATGGACATAATTCAGGAAAGGACTACACAGTTTATACAATATGCACTAAATTAAGTGGTAAAGCAAATTTGTGATCATGTGTAGAGAAATAATGTCTTAATTATAATTTTACAAAATGCCTACATAATATGTATAAGGACACCTATCTTAACTAAGTGGGTGTAGGTTACTGGGCAGTGAACTATTGTTATTACTTAACTTACTATAAATATTTAAGGTGAATAGAATTCAAATTAAATAAACAACACTTACTAATTACATGTTATTGTGTATTTATTGACCCAAAACTTGAAATAAAATCAATACTGAATACAGACTGCATCATATTATTTAGTAGCGCCTATTATATCCTCTAAATGGAATCATGAGGTTCATTTTATTAATGAATGATGAAAATTCATTGCTAGTACATTTTAAATTATGTCAAAACTTGACTAATTTATTGACCTTAAGATAAAAAATTTGCAAAAATAAGTAAGGTGTATTGGACGGGTTTATCTTATAGTAGGTATGTATAAAATTGTGATGTTATATTATATAATAAATGATTGTACATGGTCTTTCAATTTGGATAATTAAACTTTAGATCTTCCTTAGAAGGTTACACTTTCTTAAACTAACAAAAGTCACAGCCGAAACTTAATTACAATTTTGAATAAAACTCAAATTGTTTGAAAAAAAAAAGAATCTATATGTTTATAATTTTCTTATATTAATTTTAATTATTATAAAAATTTATTTACTAAACTTAGCATGAGTGCCACAAAGATTCAGTGTAATTGTGAGTGTCTCGAAATCAATGTACAATTATCATAAACACATAAAACAGCTTTAACAAATTAGCAAAATCAAAATTTATTTCAAAATAAACAAGCAGAACGAACTCTTAACAAGGTAAATGATAACACTGGTCACATTATTATTTTTATGTATATGAATATTTCAAGTGGGCGCTGGAATTAAAACTAACATTATTTATTTAAAATTTGCTTAATTGATGATAAATAACAAATGTTATATAATTAGAAAATTTAAAAAAATTCTAAATTAGAAATATTTGTACTGTGTTTTATATTTCCATTGAAAGATATTGCGGTGGTTTATATTAAATTTAGAAACTATAATCATGAATAGTTTTTAACAAAATGTAACGAATTAATAAAAATAATAATGCATTAAATACAATTTAATGACAAATTTGCCCTTTATTTAATTATATTTTTTTCTATAATATATATTCATCTAGTAAAAATCATTTAATTTATAAATATAATTAGAGCAGTTGTAGTGCTAATCAATTGTAATTTAATTTTGTTATTAATGTACGATATCAAATGTTACCCGTTAAATAGGTTATTTTTCAAGTCAACAAGCATTTAGTGAAGTTATTTGCATACATTGATAGTAAATTACTACGCATGAAGAAAGACATAAGGCCCACCCACACACAAAATAGGCGCAACAGCGTCGAGTTGCGGAAATGGCCTGGGCAACAAGTAACAAGTAGTAAATTACTAAACATGGTAATCAATATCGCTCAATACTTTGCATATCAGTAACTATATATTTGCTTGTTGGAGTTGGAGCGTGCCCCTTGTATGGTGTAATTTATTGGCAACATCAAAGGTGAAACAATAAAAGGTAATAAGTATTCATTTATCCACTAGATGCATGTTGAATTGCTATTACTATTTATGGATAGCTCTCCATAGAGATTACTACACAAATAATGCTTAATGTGAGTTTGACCACTATCCATATGCTACTTGCATTCCTTACATAATATTATAAAATATTCAACTTATTGTCATACAAACTAAATTAAATTAGTACACATATAAAACATACAAAATTGATGAGCAAGATCACACTATAAGAAGTCTTAATATCATTTTGTCTCATTGCTATATAATTTAAGGTACACTGTAAAAAAGTTTCTCACACTCTTGCACGCCACTTTTAGAACAAGCACCAATATACTCTCTAACCGATTACTAGTAAATTACAAAATTTATACCCGTCATATTACAAACATTTTCGATGATATCGCTATTTACAAATGTATACAGTAGGGACCACCTGACCATTGAAACCGGTATTGGTTATTTCATATAAAGTCCAAACAAACAGTCGCAGCCTTTGGATGGCTACCGATGTCCGATGTAATTATATTCTTTCCTGCTTCGCCACCGCGCGAAACGCAATAACGATTAGCTGTCACGTTGCGACGGTATTTTCAGATATTGAGCGATAAGTACCTCCCAAATAGCGCAGTGCCAATTCTCTTGATAAGCAGCATAGCACTAGCTATTACTACAAATATAAACCAAGAATTGCATAATGTTGTATAAGTTAATCTTTCAATATAGATGAAGAGGTTTAATCTCAAATCTATTAAGATTTTTTTTAAATGTACCGTCATAATGGGCTATTTTCCAAGTTTTCAAAAACCACTCCAGAATGTTTACTAGCGATCAAGGAACTTTTTGTTTTTAATTCTGATAAGTATTTATCTCAAATTTTCAAATTAAATTCATCCTACTAATATTTTTACGTTCGTACGTTTCATTAAGCAAAATCGACAAAGAAACATCGATGTTTTCCTTTCGATGTTTAAGGGTCGATGTTAATATCGATGTCAACATCGATGTTGTTCTAACATCGATCATCCCAAATTTTTTTGACATTTGACAGGTTATTACGATTACCAAATGGCGTCCGCGCTTGTTACGTCATTCATCGTCAATTTCACGTCGTTTCGAGTCACGTGAGTCATGAATAAAAATACGTATTTAAAAAAAATGATTTTAAAATAAAGTATAGATTATTTACACATTATTTCACTACATAATGACTTAAAAAATCATATTAATAAAATATTAAATTCAATAAGCTTTTATTTTTAATACTGGAAAATAGCCCATTTAAAATGTCCTATCGTAGGATATCACACTGACGAACTCATAAAAAAATAATATTGAAGTCAATTAAGAAACATAGACAAAAACTCAGTGTTACGAGTAAAAACAAAAACAATACACATCATATTTAACAATTTGAAAAAACTTATTGTTTTCTCTTTAAAAGCAGCTTCAAAGGCATATGTGGCCCCTACTGTATAATAAACGACACTAACATTTTCGCAATGTATAGTCTAAATACCTAATTTACGTTTTAAATAATAATTTGAAGTACAATTATATTGCTTTCAATGACTTTTTCGTATTTTTTGCCTGCACAATGCTTTGAAATAATTTAGTTATAATACGTACATCAGGCTCACTGCGCGGCGGCGGCGGGCGCGGCAGGCGGCGCGGGCGCGGGGGGCGGGGCGTGCAGTGCGTGTAGCGCGTGCAGCGCGCGCGTTAGGTGCGGCAGTAGATCGGGCGCGCGCGGCCTTGGCGGCTCGTCGTCGGCGGACTCGTCCTCGCCGCCCAGCTCCTCCAGCTGCTCGTCGTCGCTGCCGTCCGCCGACGCACAGCGCGCCTCGCTCACCGCCGAGCTCGCTTCGGACTCCACCGCTGGTACTTCCTCTTCTACAACATCATATTTAACGCTTTGTTATACAACTCTAATAAAATCTTCATTAGCAGCGTTAGAGTGGTAAAAAAAATATTAGAAAACTTAGTTAATATTTTCAACATCTATATAATTATATTTATATTATATGTTAGTTAACTGGGTAGTCTCATATACCGGGTGCATCGAGTAGGCGGCGCTGGAGCGCTGCGGAGGCGCGGCGTAGCGCTGCAGCGGCAGGAGGCGCGCGCTCGGCCAGCAACAGCAGCGCTCGCGCGGCGCCCAGTAGTGCGCCCAGGGTAGCGCCCCCCGCTCCTCCCGCTACCTCCTCCGCCAGCGCCGCCAGCGCACGAGCCGCGCCCGCCGAACTCGTCACTCCGCCTCCGCCGCCTTGTGCTCGCGCGCACGCCTGTACACAATATTATCTTGAGTAATGCGGTTATTTATTTATATATCTTATGTTTACATTTCATTCCTTTATTAATTAAATTACAGCAAGGAATCCTATTACAAATATGAAGTCTACAAATATGAAGCTATGATATTGCGAAATTACCTTTGGATAGTAGTGCTGCATAAACTCATATATAGCTGGATCCTCCAAAGACTCTCTCTCGTCGAGCAGAATCGCATCCATATACTCAGAGAGTACACTACAGTCCAATAACATTTCCTCCAGTTTAGCGTCGGCCTGTAATACAAATATTACTTACTCAAAGAAAAAAAAGCGGCCAAGTGCGAGTCCGACTCGCCCACCGAGGGTTCCGTATGAATGGGAAGAACAATCCAAACGTAATGCATGGTTTTCAATTATTGTAACTTTACGCCTGCCGTTTAAGTTGACAAAAATCATACTTCTAAATTAACGCAATAAAAAGTTGTAGCCAATTATGCACAATTTTTTTATGAAAACGTACTTTGTCGAAAACCAAAAACCTATCGGGTACTTCCCGTTGACCTGGAGTTGTGAAATTTGGCAAGAAGTAAGAACTTATAGCACATATATAGGAATAAATCTGAAACTAGTAAATTATATGTAGATCATTGGAAAAATCATTATCAATTTTAACTGTAATTCGCCTACTAAATGTGTGTGAGGAACCGCCTAAAATAGGCGGTTATAACTTTTTATTGCGTTAACTTAGAAGTGTGATTTCTAGGCATCAAGACGTAACTGACCTCCGTATTTGACAAAAATTTCAGCTTAATCCCTTTACGCGTTTTAGAGAAAAAGGTCTTGACAGACGGACAACAAAGCGATCATATAAGGGTTCCGTTTTTTCTCTTGAGATACTGAACCCTAAAAAATGGTCATTGAATCTGTTGAGCGGGATGCACTATACGCGGGAATAGGTACTAATAAAAACAGGTTCACGTACGAAATTATCCATATTCGTCGACTGAAATTTTGTACTCACGGGCGAAGAGGCCACGTCCCTCCAGAAGGCGGCGAAGTAGTTGAAGCGCAGCGGCACCGCCTCCAGCGCGCACAGCGCTGACAGCAGCACCAGCTGTTCCGACATGCAGCGCTGGCTGCGCGCCACGCGGCAGCACGTGTCTGAACACAGCATAGGGTTAAGTAACAGGCAGGGGCATAAGTAGCGGCAATGAAATCGGATTGAAAGACGCGCAAACAGCGCGGTCTTTCATACTAACAGAATAAAATGGCTATTTTCTACCGATTCGCGATGTATGAGATTATACCGCATATGATTATTTTGTAACAAAAGCTACTAAAGCAGCAAATCCTTTGACCTCCCCTTAGAATATAGGTACAAGAATCGTATATTCCTGCTTCAACGCTTTGTTTGATTGAGTGTTAAGAATTTGTACGACGATTTTGCATGAATTTAGCATTATTTATGTGGTGGATCTACACTACCATAGAGAACAGCTAACTTATTACCTATAAACTTATGGTAGGGCCTGTAGAGATGGTGCGTGGGCGGCGTGGCGAGCGTGTGCGCAGGCGTGCGTGCGCGTGGGCGGGCAGACGCACGGGCCGCGGCGTGCGCGCCTGCAGCCAGCGGCACGAGCGCGCCCAACGCCGCGCCACCGCCGATCAATACTAGCTCGCGAAGTACTCCTAAGAAAAGAACCACGTGTTACAATTCTATTTTTTGAAGTGAAAACTTCTATAGCGGCGTTAGGTATTTTTATTGGGTTATCCGGAGGCCTAAATATTATCCGACCATATTCTGGCACTATTCCGATCAAATACCGGATAACTCGTCCATATACAAAATAGAAAAATAAAATATAACGGCCCAATACTGTATTTACCTCGTAAACTAACTTGGATTAACACAGGATAGTTTTTATCCTGAAAAAATGTTCCTATGGGATGCCATGGGATGATTTTCCACGGGGTCGAAATTTACGCGGGTGAAACCGCTGGGCGCAGCTAGTATTTAATATATATAACTAGCTGAGATCCGCGGTTTCACCCGCCTAAATCCCACAGGAACTTCGTTTCGGAACAAAAACTATCCTGTGTTAATCCAAGTTACCCTCTGTGTGCCAAATTTCATGAAAATCGGTTCAGAAGTTTTTGCGTGAAGGAGTAGCAAACAAAGAAACAAATATACAAACTTTCGCATTTATAATATTAGTAGCAGCATATCCTATGCTGTCACTATAGTTCATTTGAATGACTGGACCCTTACAGAGATTATTAAACTGGATGTATTTTGACGGGAATTGATAGTGGACTGATGTGGGTGTAGTGGTAGTACCGAGCGCTGCATGTGGCAGATGCGCGGTGCGCGCGTGCAGGTTGAGCACGGTGAGCAGGCGGCGCGCGCACTCAGGCCAGTCTTTGCAGGCGAGCAGCAGCGCGCGCGCCTCCTTCGCATCGCGGCGGGTGCGCAGCGTGCGGCACAGCGCACGCGCCCAGCGCAGAGCGGCACGCAACTCGGCGCGCACCGCCCCGCCCCCGCCTCCGCCGCCCTCCACGTATACCGCGTGAAGGCTGTGCAACGCCTGCACACACATACATGTCAATAATAATGTCTTACAACATTGTCCCTTACCCACTTATTAATAAAAATAGATTGCCTTTTAGAAACTTTATTCCAAGTATTATTATATTCTGTCAAATTTCGTAATTTATTAATAAGAAATTTGACAGATTCTAGTTCTATCTTAGAGTACAGTTAATCTATGTTTATTAATAAGGCCCTGCAAGAATACGCGGCTTAAACAACAATACATAACATGAACATAGGCATCTTTCATGGAGAGCTAGGCAGGTGTCACAGTGGTTAAGCACTACAGGCTAACCACGAGATTTAAAGATATAGATAATTCCAATAATTGTATTAGAGTTAGACACTAAAGACGAACGTAGGATTTTAATAAAACAGAAGTTGGAAATGGTTATTTTATTTATAGACATTATTCGATAGAGAGGGAATTGTATACTACATACACGCATATAGTGTTTATTTCATACTAGGTTATAACTCACCTCGAACGTCATTTGCAGTCCTCCGTTATAGACGACATATAATCTGTCATCTTCGTTCTCCACTAGTGTGCAAAACGCCGATATTAACGTCGTCCAACACGTTCTGCCATTTAAACCTGCCAATTACACATTTTATTTTAGTATCACCACTACATTTTATTTTTAACTCATCTGCATGTGCGAATGCGGGCATCCCATATCCCTGTGCTATAAACATAATTTTCAGTCAGTGTAAGCATTGCGGTTCGGAAACGTAAATGTGTTACCCTGTAAGTAGGCTGATAGCGTGCTCCGACGGAAGGCCGCCGCCTCCCTGCCGTCCGGCGCGTCGTTGTTGCTGCTGCTGGGTGCGCTGCTCCCGCGGGCAGCCAGTAGCCGCGCCAGTCTGAAGAGGAAAACATATATATTAAATAATAACGATACAGGTGATAAATTGTATCTCCCTCGACGAATCTCCATTTTGTCGTAGTAAGGGGTCTTAGTAAACATGGCTTGAATCACACACACAAATACCTGAGCAACTCATCAGCGGCGGCGGGGTAGAGATGCGCGTGCGGCGCGATGTTGCGGAACGCCCAGTGTATGTTCTGGTGCTGCGCGAGCGAGCGCGCGAACGGAGCAGAGCGGCGGCAGCAGAGCCGCAGCAGCGCGTAGTACGGCGGCAGCATGGAGCGGTTGTACGCCACAACCTCGCCATCCTCGTGGTCCGCGCTGTAACACATATGATCAACTAGATGTTACCCGCGGCTTCGCTCTCGTTGTAGAAAACAATTGTCCATGGCACTCTTTCAGTCCTTCAACTATCTCCATACTAAACATCACATCGATCCGTTGATCCGATTTGATGTGAAAGGACAAACAAAGAAACACACTTTCGCATTTATTATATTAGTATAATTAATAACTATAAATATAATTGCTTATAAGTCATAAGCAAAGTTTGTCACAGCGGCTACAGTAGACTTACAGTATGTAGTTAAACGCTATGTGCTTGATGAGCCTCGGGTTGGTGACCGCGAGCTGCACGTTCTCCGGACAGTCCACGGACACGGCGTGCCAGAAGGTGAGCAGCGCCTGCTTGTTGGGGTGCACCGCTATCGAGGGCTCCGATATCGCCGGGTGGTACAAGTCCCACAGGTCGTTGAAGTACTGGCCGAACTGGAAAACAAACATTCATATTAAAATTATATCTTTTGCAAGAGGCTGTATAATGCAATGCAGCCCAAAAAGCCTAATCATACTGTCCGATCTAGGGATCTAAAGCAGGACCACATAATCAGCAATCGTGCTTGAAATCACTAAACTAATTATGCAGAACACTTTTTAACTGTATAGGGATCATGCACCAAACATAGAGGCAGCACTTTCGCCGACTGTAAAGAGCCTTAGTTATAATTTTAGGAATTAGGTGCTCGCAAAACACAATGACATTGACATATGTCATATCACACGTATTACAAAGTACCATTATCGAATTTGCCAGCACAAGGTTCACATTTCAGTCACTAGTTAACGTGGCAGTGTAGACGCTTGTTCCCTATAATATGTACACAGTAAAACACAATTGGTAAGAGGTAGTGCCACACTGCATGCTTGCATGCAGCCAAATTGGGCCGGCACGACCGGGGCGGTACCTCTCGATTACACGAGACCGGCGTGAAGTGACAGCTGTGCTGTCGCGTTTCGTGCGGTGTGTAAGTAGCCGGTGGCCCATGGAGGTGGGAGGAGAAAGGGGGGCAGCGCATCTGTATAGTCTCTATGCAGATGTCTATGGGCGTCGGTAGTCATGATCAAATGGCTACGTTTGCCCCCCTATACCAAAAAAA
>LUGF01024328.1:85344-99234 GCA_001625245.1 Calycopis cecrops
GGCACAATCTTTAGCAGTAGATTTATTATTCGACATGTCCGTTTTTAAATTGACCGCAGGGTATTTTATAAGGAACTTGTAATACGCACGATCCTTTTTCGCGTTCAAAAGGACGAAAGCGCCATGTAGTTCTCGTCGCTTACGCGTTACATCCAACGCCGTTGTTCCGAAGTAATGGACACTTGAATATCACTTGATTGTTTTAGAAATACACTTATATGTTTGTAATGGACTATTATAGCTGAATATTAATAATTGTTCATGAAGCACTTTACTGTATTTTAATATATTATGATTAAAAATAAGCCGTATTTGCTTTGTGTAAATAAAAGCAAATATAGATTCAAAAAACGAGTATGCGTTCGTCACTAAGTTCCGACACCGAATCCATCCGTGATAACAACTTTCTGCAATGTGCATCTAATTTTAAGTAGTATTTGTAGTAAAAAGAGTTACAATCGTGTGCAGTGACGATATATACCTAAATATATTTAAAAAAATGTTACAGCTTAATTCATTATTTCTTTTAATATTATGACATCTATCTTCCTATAGCAGTTCCAAAAATGAGTTAACTGACATCATATTTATTTACGCAATTACTACTTTCATTTGTAAGGCCTCTTGTAGAGAGAAAGAAAAGGTTTTCAAGAAACCTGTAAATCACAGCATCTCTAAATATAAATATCAAATAGGTATTAGAAATATATAGAATGGATTTACCTGTGCCTCCTCTTGTTGGCCGCTGTCGGACCCTCGTTTGTTGTTCGGCGGACTCAACTCGTAAAACAACATGTACGCGCTGTTTGTTTTTTCAAACGAAAAGTCCATGAATTTATCCGTCACCGAGTCATAGGTTTTGCTCTGGAATTCATAGTATTTTCAAATAAGTAAAGGTAACATTTTATTTATATATTTAAGTGAGAAGTGAGCGGTACGTAGAAATTTGCTCATCCCCTTTTACACTTTATAGTGATTCATTTTGAATCAGTAAGCGAATAAACTAGATGCCACTTTGAGAATTGGTAAAATTTGGTTTTGGTTTTTAATAAAATAGCACTTCTGACTGGATAGTTGTTTACGATTATGATTATGAATGAAAGAATTTATGGATATGCCGTTACTAATGTATTGATGTATACAGTGGGATAGTTATAAATGTTTGACTTTCATATGACATTGTACGATCCTATAATGAATACAATTAATTAAAAAAAAAACATGAAACCTACATGTGAAAAGCAGTTTTTTTGAAGTTCGTTAAAATAGCAAAACCTCGTAAGTGTAAAAAATACCCATCTGAATACTGTATCATTGGCTAAGCTAATCGTGAGATAACCGTGGACAAACATGCATACAGGTCAAACTGAGCATCTACTTTGTTGAAGTCGGTTAAAAAGAATCTTCTTATAATGCTAACCGTCATCTCCCCGCCGAAGCACTCAGCGGCGATGTGCGCCGGGTCGAAGGGCTTGACCTCAGCGTCGTTGAACAGCAGCCAGCGGTCGGGTGCCGCGTCGCGGTCGCGTATGAACGAGTAGTAGTGGCCGCCGTCCGCAGTGCCCGTGTGCACTGTCACGCCGATCAGCTCGTACCTGAAATCACACCAGTCAACGTGCGTATTCGTGCGTGTACGCCAACGTGTTTGCGAGTACGCGTACGTAAATGTGCTTACGCGTACGTCAACAAGCGTATACACTTTGCGTACGTAAATGTACGTCAACAATAAAATATAACCTGATGTGAAATTAGCGTGACGCTTTAGTTTTAGAGCACCTGGCACTTCAGGATCATGTGCGTTCTTAACCCAGCAATAGTGAGCGAGAGGTACAATCGTCACCAAAAGTCGATTAACATGTTGCCCTCTCTCCAATCAAAAATCTGCTTGTTTATCCCAAACCATGAGTTCCCCAATTAGTCTTGGTAAGCGACTACTGACGATTACCCAACCGCTAAAGACGCATAAATACTACCAAAAGTAAGGTATGATAATGACCATATTGTATATGTACACGTGGTTTTCGTCGTAAATTATATCAATTAACTTACTCATAATGTTCTTGTTCACCACTATCGTCGACATCTGGGCTGGACGGACTAGCTTCGCCTTCTTTTTTCAATTCCGCAGACTTTTTGTTTTCCTCTAAAAAAAAATAACGTGAAATATAATCATATTTCCACACACGGAACTATATAAATATACACTACACGGAATATATTATAATTCTTGTGGGAAATGATTGCCGAGAATGTATACACTAAAATAATTCTGAAATGACCAATGACCATGGGGCTTCTGAAATTTAATGTTTGACCAATGGGCTATTTTCCAGTAGTAAAAATATAAGCTTATTGAATGTAATCTTGAATTATTATGATTTATGAAGTCATTATGTAGTGAAATAATTATAAATAATCAATACTTTATTTTAAAATCTACTTTTAAAAATACGTATTTTTATTCATGAGTCACGTGATACGAAACGACTTGAAATTGATTATGACGTCAGTATTGCGTGAACTCTATGGTAGCCCTGGGTACCGTAATATACGTAGTAACTAAGTTGTCAATTGTCATTTGTCAAAGAGTGGTAGGTCATAATTTTAATATTATGGTCACTGTTAAATGTTGATACTTGGTACAAATGTTTGTTATTACAAAGAGAATACAAAATAAACAAATGCTACATATGAAATAAGTCACATACATAAGTCATTCACTACTTGACATTTAGGATACAGAATATCTACGTCACAGGACGCCATTTTGCTTAAAGAAGCCTTTTCGCGGGTCTTTAAAATTTTGAATGTTGAATTTAAAATTTGAAAGTAAATACTTATCAGAAAAAAAAATAAAAAAATGTATAAGTTCATTGATCACTGATAAACATTCTGGAGTGGTTTTTGAAAATTTGGAAAATAGGCCATTGAGGTGGTTATTTAATATATAAAACTAAGATACTTACTAGGTAATATGTATTTAGAATATGAAACAATTTAAAATAGAAAAACAGGATACCCAGTCAAAGTCGATTAAACTATTCCGATATACGTAGATTACGATACGCACCATCAATCAACCCCCATTCGGTATCGTGTAGCAAGACATATTTAGAGTTACAGAATCAAAATTAAATAATCCTAGACTAAATATGAGTATGAAAATATACAAAAGGAAAAGAAATTCTTTATTCCAACTCTGTACTTTATTAAGATAAAAGTGAGCAAAGCGGACTAACCTTGATACTGCGCGGGCATGAGATGTTTTTCGACGTATCCGGACATGTCCAGGCGCATGGGGAAGGAGAAGTGCGTGTTGACCTTCTCCTTGAGCATGGTGAGCATGTTGAACGTATAGCGCATAGTGTTGAAGCAGAGAATGCGCGGCAGCTTCTTGAAACACGCCCTGTGTCAGATAAATATACAGACTATTAGGCCAGCTAAGGCGAGCGATGTTAAATGAATGTGATCATGACGTGCGCACATCCGATGCGCCCGAGTATACCGGGAAATAAAAAAATAAAGCGTCGCCAAAAAAAGTAGTTTTAGTTTAAAAGTTGTTTTATCTTATGCGTGCAAATTATTACCGTGTTCATTGAATTTTGTACTCTCGGGATCTAAGTACCGAATTAGGAGAGAATTTTTATTTACTGTTTATTAATAAATTGCGACACAAAATTTCGAGTGGTTCTTCCTCTCGTGGTGGCCCGATTTGGCTGGGCTTACCGCCGATACGTCTGTAACGTCATGCAGTGTACACTCATCACGCAACTGCAGCGCCCAGAGTACAACCGTATGAAACTACATGAAACCGTATGCAAGAAACCAACACGTCTACATATCGGATGTCTAAGTCTTTAGTCATATATTATAAAAACAACAACAAGTAATCATAGGGACTACCGATGGAAGGAGACACTAATGTAACAATGGCCTGTATTTAGTAGCACACATTTGTAGCGTCGCTAGTCCCTACCAGTTGTGTAGCTCCACTTTCCTGTGCTACACAGGATGTTGGTGACGCTCCTAATATATTTCCCAGTACTGCAGGAAAAAAAAAATCACTTTTAAAAGATTGTCGTTAGTGCGTACCGTTTCTCTGCGCGCACTTTGGTGGCGCAGTGCGAGCAGGTGTAGCAGTTGTCGCCCTCGAGCGTGTCCTTGACTGTTACCTCGTCCAGGCTCTGGTGCAGGTTGCGCATGTCCGCCACCTGGCAACGCACCGTGTAGAACTCCTCCAGCGTGCGCGACACGTGTCCGCAGTCCTGCACGCACACGCACATGATTTAATAAGAGACTGTGCTACGCTGCATGCATGCATGCATGCAGCCGAATTAAGCCGTCACGGCTGGGGAGGTACCTCTCGCTTACACGATACCGGCGTAAAAGTGAGAACTGTGCGGTTGCGTTTCGTGCGATATGTAAGTAGCCGGTGGTCCATGTAGGAGGGAGGGTGATGGAGGGCAACTCATCTGCATTGCCTCTGTGCGGATGTCTATGGGCGACGGTAGTCATTTTGCCCCCTTATACAATTAAAAACACAGAGACGTCACTATTATTATTATTATAAAAAGTTCTTACAAAAAAGTGTTTTCAAATATTGATAAGAAAATAAATGTTTATTAGAAACAAAAGACAACTTTTGATAATTCAAAATGCACAAAAAGTTGTCACAAATAATTGAAATATTTTATTCCATTCCAACAATTCCATGTAAATAATAACTTCAGGTAACAATAATAATTATAAGTCAAACAAACCGAAAGCAAAGGCGGTACTTAAAAAAGCGACTAGCTAGTGGACTATAATAGTAATCCGAGTGGCCACTAGTTGGCCTTTTGTGTTCTATAAGTTACAACTACTCAAAGGCATATTAAGACATTACATGTACTTACCAATGACACTACGTTATTGCTCAATACTCCGCAAAAGAGAGTCTTTACAAGTTTTTTTAGCTCCGGGGTCATCTCTTCGAGTTTCGACACCAGATCAATAAAAAACTCCGCCATATCTTTTTGCTCTCCAGTGTTCAACGGCTGATGGTCCATTTGGTAAACTTTGCAAAAACTCCGCGGGTTGTATGCTTTTCTTTCACTTTCCTGTCAACATAATTGCATAATAATTCTAGTAAAAAAGCCAGCAATCGGGTCGGCACGACCGGGAAGTTACTAATAAAGCTATGTCCGAGTTGTGAGTAACCGGAGGCTAATGGGAGAAAAAATGAAAGGAAAGCCTATGTGGCTTTCCTTTCATTTTTTGGAATGCAGCATAACAATTTATCGATGCACTTCGGTAGTCATTAAAAGGTTCCGAAAGCTAGTTTGCACTCCTACACTTTAAAAAATAAAAAAAAAAGTGGCGGCTAGTTGTGAACTCACCATGAGGTACGCGAACATGCGCTGCATTTCCTGCAGCGTGGCGGTGTGTCGCGAGCGCGCAGGGTCGGCGCGCAGAACGGCGGCGCGCGCCTGCGGCATCATGTACAGGTGCTGCAGGCACGACGCCATGTAGCAGGTGGCGCCGAGGTTGGTGAGCCCCACGTAGCCGCACTCCGAGCGCGACTCCTCCGCCGGCCAATAGTCCCACGGGTAACATGAATTGGGACCTGTAACATAATGCATTTACGGAAATGTCACATTATAAATAAATCACATAACATTTTTGATCTCGTTTCCCCATCTACATTAATTGCACGAGATACAAGGTTTCTATGAAAAGAAATTTATTGTTGCCCTTCAAAGTTCTTCTTCACATTTCGGACTTTACGAAAAACTTCCGGCAACATTGTTACAAGTGACTGGGGTTCTGGAGTGTCCAAGTGAATATATACTAATAATAAAATACCTTCCCTCTCGACGGATCTCCACCTTGTCGTGGTGAGGGTGCTTAGTAACCGTGGCTTGAGCCATCACAGTGAAACCAAGAGGGATCCCAGGAGGGGACGCTCCGAATGGGCTTCTCCAGGGCCCGTTCTGGATGTGTCCATGGAGGAAGTGTCGCGGGAGGAGAGGTGTCTCGATGTGTCGTTGCCGTGCACACTATCTCCCGCGACTGAACGGGGGCGCACAGTCCGATGCGTTGGGGGTGGGTACGCAGAGGAAGAGGAGATAAGGTAACTCATTGCCGTCCTTCCTGTCCTCTGCGGCCGTTTGATCGTTGGCCCCTGGGTGGCGGTCGGGATCAGCCAATGTTGGCGGTCTTCCACCCGTCCTTCTGAATTAGCAGATGGCGGCGTGGATTGGGACCACCGGCGTGGCGTGCTCAGTTGGAGCATTGGGACTGTTCAAAGGCAGTCGGACAGTCCCCATGGAGGAGAAGTCTGACCTTTTCACCGAGATCAGCCTGTCGCTGCTGGGGCCCTGTTGCTTGTAGATCTGGGACCCTCCAATTATAGCGGCTGAAGACACTCGCAAGGGTATAGTCGGTATGGGCAACCCCCAATTGCCGGTTGGACCACCCGGGCTCCTGGGTAGCGTACTATCTCCCTAAAGGTATTACCCTCCGTTACCAAAAAAAAGGCCTAAAATATCTACTGCGGAGTAAACTCCAGTAGCAACAAATTGTGATGGCGACCTGGCTTGTGATGCTCCATGAGCTTGTGGTGCAACACCATGTAGTTGTCGGGCGCGCCGCGCACCAGCTCCACCAGCAGGTCGTAGGCGGCCGCGCGCGACTTCTGCGACTTGCACTTGGGCAGGTTGCGCTGCGACGGGTTCGGCACGTCGAACAGGAAGCCGAATATCTGGAAACGCATATTAGACATTTATATGTTACTAACTGCGCTTCGCGGTTTCACCCGCGTAAGTTTCAATACCGTGAAAATATTGACATGAAAAATAAATGTTGGTCGAAATAAATGTTGATATAAAATTTATTATAGTTTTTATTTTAGTGTTCAATGACCTCCACTCAGACTAGACTATATTCTGATATTTTAGCGAAAATTATAAAAAAAAAATGTCGCATACTTATAGTAAGAAACAAGAAAAAAGATATATCGCTGTATAGATGAAATTGTAGTAATTATAAGTGCAATGATAGTAAAGGCCAACGCACGTTATTTCTAAGGTAACACAAGGTAAGGTAAGAAGCGGACTATAGTCCATTTTTATTGTATTCCGGGCAAATGAGCAGTGTTGCATTCTTTTCCTCTTTCCCACCAATGGTACACGACGGCATCTTGCTAGTGAAAGGTACCACTCGATCGTGACTAATAGGGAATATGCATGTACTTTTTTTATATTTTTAAATGATAATTTACATAATTATATTAATGTAAAAAAATATCAGCGCTGAAAAAACAATATTAAGTTCAAAAAAAATGTTTCAAATTAGTAGGCCGATAACAGCTTTTTAAACGATCGCCATTTTGCCGCGCTGACATGACGTCACGCATCATAACAACCACCAATGGCAATGCTCCAATGCTCGTGAACAATGATGTTATTTATGAACTTTGACGTCACAATTCGTTCCGACCAATGGCGTGCGTTTCACCTAATTCAATCTTCCCGCATAATTTTTGCAATTTTCAATAATTATTTTCTGATTGAAAACAAAATTATACAAAAAAATATTAATACGTACGCACATCTACAGGAAAAGACTTTACATATAAAAAAAATTATCATTATTTAAATCATACGCATATTCCCTATTCTTCTTACTACGGCACTACCTCTAATTTTAAATAGCCTTTTTTTATGGTATAGGGGGACAAACGAGCAGTCGGAGCCATTTTCATGACTACCGACGCCCATACACATCCGCATAATGATAAACAGATGCGTTGCCCTCCTTCTTTCACCCACCACCATGGGCCACCTTACCATTTCTAAGGTCCTGGTCCCCTGCTCCGAGGTCTTGAACCTCAAGGGGTGCTTCAGCAGATGTGTCAACAGGCTGAGCTGTCCGTACAGGCCGTCGTCGGGAGCGCACGGCTCCGCGCGCCTCTCTATGATCTCGCGCTTTTCTAGTGACGCGCGGATTTGCTCGCAGAGATCGTTTAAGTCAGGCGCGTCGCTGTCTTCCGAGGGCGTGCCTTCTGAAAAGAGATAGAAGAGATTTATTAGTTATAAGATACTATTACTTAATTTTTTTCATAGTATAAGAGGGCTCTTTCCTTTTCCGACCTCCGTGGGCCATCGGCTACTTACACATCGAACGAAACGCAACAGCACAGCAGTCACTTTACGCCGGTGACGTGTAAGCTAGATAATAATTCCTTAGTTATAAGATAATATTTAATTGGTAAAATAAAGTACCTTGAACATTTTCATGTAAGCTTGTACTTGTGTTGTTGTGTAAAAAGGTGGTAATTTTATAGAAATCAGGGTTTTGTCTATAGATCTAGACAAAATAAAGGTATGTAGACTTTAGAACATACAACTATAAAGACTTCTATCAGACCTTGCTTCTCATGACTGAAGTGTATATAGTTTTATGAGATAGGCATCAGCTGGCTGTCATATGAGCATGCAGCGACATGCATGACGTTTGAATATTCATTCTCTTACCTTTGAAGAAGTCGTCCGGTAATCCATCTATCAGTCTACAGACTAGCCAGAAGTAGTCGCGACACGCCGGTCCGTAAGGCTCTTTGCCTTCTTCGGCGTGGTGGTGGACGACCTAATTTAAATCAAATATTAATTCATTTATTATTTAAATAATATAGGTTAAACCTATATTATTTAAATAGCATGTAGCACTGTAATTAGGAAATAGGTAGCTCGTAGTTAAATTTAACCCTTATATTATTTTAAAAAGTTTAACACACCACAAGAAATGGGCAATTTATATGCATATATGATGGGCAAATATTTTATAAAAAACATACTATTACAATGAACTAAAAAGTATTTGTACGTACGCGCAAAAATAGCAATGTCACGTGGAGAACCTCTTTCAAAATGTAAGTGTGTGCAATAGCAGGGTGGATGAGAGTTGCTATTTCCAAAAAAACAAAGAACCAATAAAACTGATTCGTTCAGGGATCGCCGAGAAATAGACAACCACTAATCATCCTCTGGCTGTTCGAGAAAGAGGCAACAGGTAGGACTTAGTTGGGAGATGCTCGCACGTTGCGCTTCATTGGAATTCACTTATGGTCACCGTACACTTATCAACTCGGGAAGGGAACGTAAACGTATCGTCTTCGCTTTTCGAGGTGAGGCGATTACGTTACGTTTCCCATAAGTGTGCGTTTGGAGTTTCATGCAACGAATACTGAACGGCTCGAGGCGATAAGTTTACGTTCCCTTTCCGGGTTGATTAGTGTGCGGTGCCCATTAAGCGGATACGTGGACATACCTCGTGGTGGTGCTGCGGCGCGGCGTGCGGTCGCATGTCAGCAGCGCGCGGCAGGTGCTGTAGCAGCAGCGACAGCAGGGGCGCCAGCACGCCCGCCTCGCCCCCCACGCACAGCCGGTACAAAGCGCTGCCCGCCTCGCGCCGCACCTACGCACACATGTTTACTCTATAGATCTACTATATACAGTATTCTCCTTCTTCGTGTCGATGACACAAGATATTTTTGTGATTTATGGATATGTAAATACGTCATTCATACGCAGTGGAATTCGACGTCATAAAAGGAAGACTTTAAGGGATCTATCATGTATCCCGAGTTGAAGCGAAGCCCCTTGGGGTTTTGTATTGGAGCTGAGTATGAGATGTAGCTGATGTCAAGAGCAATTATAGACTTATTCTTGAGATGACATTCTAATCGTAAACTTAACATAGTTGTACCTTAGATGAGAAAGCGTGTGAGGAGTGTGTTAATTACAGTACGTTGCTCCTAATATATGATTCTTTGCTTGTTTATAAATTCCTGTACAAATAGGGAATGGTGCCAAGTGCATGATGAAAAATTGTTCACTATTATAATTTAATAAATGATTATTTTAATGACAACGTGTTAGCAGTGTTACAGAGAGCTACAGATAGCACGAATACTAGCTACTCAGAAGAATATCAAAATATACGTCACAATTTCGTATAGAATCGAATATTAGTTTAAAAGGGTAAATTTTAAGCTATTGAATTAACGTGCCATATTGGAACAACGAAGAGGAAGTGTTGGTCAACCATTCACCAAGTTGGAAGACGATCTACGTGCAGTGACTGGTCCGCGATGAATGCAAGTAGCAGGACATCGGTGGTCTTGCGTTCATTGAAGGAGCAGCAGTGGACCGATAAAGGCTGATAATGATGATTATGACATGACGAGCTGCTGTACGTATATTTACGTACGTACGGCTTGTATTGTGTGTAGTACTCACGGCCGGGTCGGCGTCGTCGAGCAGCAGACGCGGCGCGGCGCGACGCAGCGCCCACGCGAGCGCGCCCGCAGCGCCGCCGCCGCCGCGCGCCCACACCACGCACATGCGCATCGCGTGCTGCACCACCTACCGATACGGGCACCACATTAATATAATAATAATAATATCTGTTGACATATCACACTATGTTACATAATATATTATATATGCACTATATGGGTCATTCCATCGTTTCGGGTGTTACAGTTCAACTCATAAAACAATATTTTTAATACATCCCTATTAGGTTTTGTGTTTGCATTTATATCTTAAATCTCCCGGTACCGACCACGTGTTCGCTGCGTGTTTTTGAAGCGTCAATGAACGTCCGCGGTAACCGAAAGGTTAAACTGAGCGTTTTATATTGTATTTCTAATAAGTGTAGTAATAAATATTAAATCCTTATTGAATCTTTAGTTACAAGACCAAAAGTATGCGTTTCGGGTGTTACTTGATTCTGCCTCCACTTGCTAACCAGTCCGATTTAAATGCGAAATTTAGCGAATTTTCTTAGACAACATATTATAAAAATAACAACAACCATACATGCTACATTAATCTGAAACAAAATCCACTAAAAAAGTTGTATTTTTTATTTTATTGAAGTAAAAATCTGTTTTGGGTGTTACGAAAGATTTGTTTCGGGTGTTACGAGTACAAACTCCATACAAAATTAAAGCTCATTTTTTATGAATTATGTATGTAATTATTACATATTTATTAAAGATTTTTATACAGGGTTGATATGTATACGCGATATTAAATTTAACCACATATTTAGTGTATCAATTCCAAGCCACACCACAAAAATCAGATCAATCGGAGCAATAGTTTAGCCACAGGAATTTTTTAAAGTTTTTTCTCAATATGCACACTATGTATCTAATAGCGATCAGATGTTTAATGTCATAGACCCCGAAATGTTACAAATAATGCGACGTTGCCGCTTCGCACGTAGACATTAAGGTGTACTACCTCGTGAATTTTTTTTACCTCATTCTAATGTATTGGGCGTAACAGAGATAGAAATAGATCGGTTTGTCGGTATGACTTACGTAATTAGTATTTAGTACGAATCCACTTTCCGTTCGGAGTGCACGTCGCGCGTAGCCTAAATTTATTACGTTCGCGCGTATTTTATTTTCGTAATATCGTTGTTTATTGTTGTTAGTAATTAATTGTGATAAGACACCAACTTAATAGTGATAGTGTTTTTTTATGTGCCAGGACACGCAAAATAAGTAATATTTAGTGTTTTGATTAGTTTTGATTAGACCGACAAAACCTCCGATTCTGGAGTGCTGAAAATCCACACATGATTCGGGAGACGGCACATCAGTACCGCTTCTCTGTTAATGTGTGCGCTGGTATACACAGGGGCCAAATTATCGGCCTTGTTTTTATTGACGACAGTCTAAACGCAGCGAAATTATTGGATATATTATCCGGTCCCGTTGCTGAATATACCGAAGGACTGCCCTTAGCCGATCTTCGGTATTTATGGTACCAGTTGGACGGAGCTCCTCCACATTCAGTGACGTCCTTCAGAGAGCGACTCACCGAAATGTTTGGGCAGCAGTGGATTGGTCGGTTTGGACCAGTACCATGGCCACCACGGTCCCCAGATCTCACTCCGATGGACTTTTTTTTGTGGGGGTTTGTAAAAGGTGAAGTCTACTCGACAGACGTGAATAACATAGACGAACTTAAAATAGAATAATTTTGGCGTTCAATAAGTTAAGATGTATTACGTCAAACACGAACTTTATTGTACCTTTAAATAATAATATTATAAGACGTTATAATTTGTGCATTAATGGAAATGGCGGACACTTCGAACATTTGAAGATTTAATATGTAAGTGTAACATTAAATGATTCATATAAAATAATCTTTGCTACATTTTCGAGATTTTGCTTATTTTTCTAAAACATCCACAGCATCTGAAAATTCGTAATAGGTACTATCGCCTTTAATTTTCAGAGCAGGATGAGGTAAAGTATTAATAATATTCTCATATGGCACGTCGCATATATCATTTTCATCTGATACAAAAATGACGATTTGCCGATTTTTATTTCTGGGCGAACTTCTTTAAAATATTCAAAAGCACGCCATAAATCACAAAAAAATTGAAATTATACATATAACCGGCAACATACATCATATAATTGCAATAAAATAGCCTATATAGTAAGCAAATAAACAAATAAACAAAAAAATAAAACTCTGTAACACTCGAAACGTTTCGGGTGTTATAATTTTTAATCATCTAAAATCACTTCAAAAAGTTGACATACGTTGAGCAAAGTCGTAAACTTGAAGCATCCATGACATAGCCCCACTTTGACAAAATATCAGAATATAAGCATTTCTAAATAAAGACAAAATCATAAATATGTCTGTTTTACGTTTCGGGCGTTACATAAACGACGCGGTACGGAAAACGCTTTGAAAAAGGTCCAGAAAGCCATTATTTTTCAGTTTTAAAAACACTCATCAAAACTTGAATGTATGACCTCAAAATACAATGTGAAAACACGAGGCAAATTACAGTAACTTTTTTTTTACAGTGTTGCCAATTTCCAGTCCAAAAATACCTCTTAAACCAAAGAGCCCATGTTTACTATTTGATGTTAAAAATATTGAAAAATAATTACTCAAACAAAAAAAATATATATACGTCGTAGTTTGGAATGTTTTCTGTCGACATGACATAGAATCAAAGTTATAGGAGAATATAATTTTTTTCACACGCGGTATCGTTTTGTCATGGAAACACCCATATCATATTAGTAAGAGGTTACCATTTCAGCTTTCCATTACAATTCTGGTTTACAACCAGGTTACACTTGCCAGGAACGGTTTATTTAACGGTAACGGTATACAAAGAATTTGTAAAAGAGCCCTTCGCCTATATTAATAAAAAGGCTAAAATGTGTTTGAATAACGCGGGTGAAATTAGGCCCAGTTTTTTATAATATTTTAATTGTACCATAATATATTCAACTTAATATTAGTGATGAGAACAATAAAAAGATAATGTGGCAGATATCGACCGATTGCAAATTAAAAAGAGCTAATAAAATAATATACCTAATAAACTCGTCTAGGGCTACCGTAAAACAACTGAAGTTATAGGGTATGAAATAAACTATGTGCTAATATTAGTGTGAGTAGTGTGACAAATCAAGTATCACACTAATTACACTAATATTATAAATGTGAAAGTTTCTTTGTTTGGATATTTGGATGTTTGTCCATCAATCACGCCGTAAATACTGAACGGATTTTGATAAAATTTGTTATACAAATAGGGTATTAGCTGACTTAGATTACAGGATATTTTTATCCCCTTGCATAAATCAGAAATCGTGGGGTCGTCTAAACGTCAAGTTTATACGTACAGTGCTACAAACTTATCTGACCCGGTGGCCAAGACTACAACTAAAGTCGTCATTTTGAAATGACAATCTGTTGTCAGCTTTATTAGTGGAGCGACGCACAAAACTCATTTACCCTAAAGAGATGGGAGAAACATATTTTTAAAGTCTTTTCTTTTATGCATGAA
>LUGF01024331.1:10335-25515 GCA_001625245.1 Calycopis cecrops
CTTAGGATAAGATTTAATTTTAAGTCAGTTGTATTTCGCTCTTGCTTGTGCTAGGTCGCCTTGGCAAATAAACGCTTTTTAAAAAGTCTATCTCTACATCTCCCAACCTAACTCACGTTCGCCCGAGCATTGTAAAAAACACCACCGCTCCTCTTCGTAGCGGTGGGGGCAAACGAATATAAGAGCCAGGAGCTCATTTCTGAGACTCATTCTGTATCGAGCATTAAACTAAGACAAATTGCTGTCCAAGTGTAAAATATAATAAATTTATTACTACATTTTACTTTACTTTATTCGCCCGTCGTTTCAATTTATTTTAATTAATATTATTGTTATATATTTATGTATATTTTATTTGTATAATTATATATATATGTAGGCATTTGGCCGTCTCTATCAGATGAGTTAATCAGTGGGCATATCGGTTGCGGGTAGAGGAGATTAATAATAATTGACACACCTTATAACTTCACAATGATATTTTAATTCGACATCTTGCGATTTAACATTTATGTGAAAAAGAAATAAAATAATAATTTAAAATACACCTAGACACTCCGCTGAGCACGTGCGTGCGCCACTACGACTCAAATCGTTCTGCCATAGATTAATATGTTATACTGGGTACGTTCTGCCCACTCTGTGCTCTCGAGCGCCCTCTTGTGGCCTCCACCACACTCCTCTCCTCCTGGCTACCTGCACACGTGCACAGCGTTGCGTCAGAGGGTGCGACACAGTCGTCCCTCTAGTCTATTGTTAACTAAATCTTTACAACAGTATCCTAATTAACCAACAAAGGAATTCACAACTTGTAATTAATTATAACTATAATCAGCCAAGCACCGTCATATATTATATGTTTGTATATATTAGTGTATATTATATTTATATATTTATTTTATTCACTATGTATAGAATATATAAACTATTTTTCTTTTTCAACTGTGCACCACCTCCATGCAATTTTAATTTATGCTCTAGGTTAAGGTTGCCTGAAAGAAATTGCTGTAAAATAATAAGGCCGCCTTTGTGTGCATCCATACTGTAACATGTACTGTATTGCTTTTACTATTTATAATGTGCGCAATAAAGAATATTTTCATTTCATTTCATTTCACGCTTAATTTTGCCGGGTAATAGGTACTGTTACAGTACGCGGTCGTGCTATGTTACGCTTAATGCATTACTCGCAGCACTTTTCACACAAAGAAATTTCTGGAGATAAATATTGCACAACTAATAAAATTATACTTTTAGTCCGCTGCATATTTTCTAAAATCACTTCAACTGCCATAAAAGAACCTGTGGCAAAAAAAGTGCAGAAACTGACTGCACGAAATGAGAAAAAGCTGGGATTCTTCTTTTTGATGACTTCCAAAAGTTGTTGCATAGCAGTTGCAGTTAGGTATAACGTTCATCGCCACCGCGAGGATACAACCGGTCAAGATCATGCGAGAGGAACTTGCAAAACAATAAATTTGATATTCTAATGTTATCATTAATTTCTTCCACATGGCAATTCTCTGGCCATGTTGTCATCACTGCCACATCAGAAAACTGTTTTTGCGAATTTGGGCTTGTTTTCTTGGGTTCGTTATCGGTATCATCAGGACTAGACCAGCGTTGAGCGTACTGACTGTGCTCATCTTCTTGTTTGTACTCGTAAATAGGGGAGCTGCAATATGTATCATCATTTTTTTCAACAACTTCTGAAAGCTTCATTTTCTTGTTAGGAATTGCATTTTCTGTAAATAAATCTTCTGATTCATTTCGCGTAGGATATATTACATTGCCGAAATTGAACTTATCTTTATCTGATTCACTCTCACAAGTCTCAGATTTTGGTATAAACTTTTCTGAAACAAAATAAAATAAAAAATATCTATAAAATATTTGATGACAACCTCTCAATCTAAAATAAAATCTATTTATGTAGTGTACCGGTTTATCTGCTTGCATCGAGAACCCGCCTTTTTATGTCCTTGTCCTTACTATGTGTATTTAGGTACTTACCTTTGGACATCGTGGCCGCTGATGAGTAACAATTGCAGTTTGCGGGCAGGATCAGTCAAAAACAGTGAATAAAGTCCAGTAGATAGACTTGTATAAAAATATTGTTTTGTAAGGTAGGTTAGGTAGAATTATTTTTTATGGTAACTACAAGTCACTTCAATAAAACAGAGATAGACCATAACAAAGGTCTGACGTAGAGCATTGCCAATAATAATTGAACTTTTCTACCGAAACACAACTTCTATAACTATTGGAAAACAACCTACAAGAATCGAGCGTATTTATGCAACACCTAAAATAGGCACTAAATATTTTATCTACATTAAATTATTGACTCAATACTAAGAGCATAATGATATGCACCTAAAAATACTTGAAATAGCATAGACAAATCGCTAGATCATCCGACGGAACAAAAAATATTTCTGAATTAAAGTGAGTATTCATTCACAGTCCATTGGATTTTAGTCTATAGTACGTATGTTGTCCCTGTTGGGGGATTCCCCGGCCAGTCAGTCGGTAGCAAGTTGTTACAAGTTAACGAAAGTTATCAAGTTGTTGTTACTAATAACATTTTTCTTGAGTCATTCAGTCCAGCGGTCAGTTTGATGACTTTGATGTGAAACAGTGCAGTGTAGTTCGAGATTAATTGAGTAAATAAAAAACTTTGAGGCTCACGAAAAACTAAGACGGAAATCATCTTTTATGTAGGTACCTGTACTTTTGATTTAATATAGTTTTTCGTGCTGTTTACGCGTTAATAACTTGTCATGAATTTTGACTAATTAAATTATTGTCATCTTGTTCATCCAGCCCTCTTTGATTTTATTATTTACAGAATGCCTAAAATTCAGTCCAAAACCAAAGGTCACTTTGAAAAACTTGATGGGGGAGCTAAGAAAGTACAATGCAAACTGTGTTCTGCCATGCTAAGTACTGGTGGAGGAACATCTAATATGCTATCACATTTAAAGAGGAAACATTCAGATATTTTAAGACCCTCGGAAACAGATACTTCTGTCAATCAAAATGTCAATGTATCTGCTTCTCAGGATAATCCTTCCGTTACCGATTTAAAAAAGCTAACCAAGCATTAACTTTAATGATAGCAACAGATTTTCAGCCGTTCTCTCATCCAAAAGGATGATAAAGAGTTTCGAAATTTTGTTCAGTCTATTAACCCAAGATATAAAATTCCAGATAAAAGAGTAATTCGATATGAATTAATGCCGAAAATGTTTAATGAAGCCAAAACAAAACTTAAACTTTACTATCTGGAATCGAAAATTTATCTATGACCACAGATATCTGGACGAGTAATTCGATGGAGTCATACATCACAATTACTGTACATTTTTTCCATGAAAATAGTCTTAAAAGTTATGTACTAACTACTGTACCCTTAAAACAGTCACACACGGCAGATAATTTGAAAGAAATAGTTCATGAAATTTTAAGCCAATGGCGAATCCATGACAAAATTGTGTGCTTACGACTGATAATGGAAAAAACATGACTAAAATGGTCCAATTGCTAGGGATTCGTCATATGGCTTGCTTTGCCCCTACTATAAACTTAGTAATTGATGATTCCCTTTCCGACGAGATTCCCGAGTTAAAGGGTTTGATAGAAAAATGTAAAAAAATTGTAAAGTTTTTTAAACAATCAAACGTTTCCACATTATCACTCCAACAGGAACAAAGAGAAAGAAATCCAAATGAAAAAAAAATCCTTTACATTTGATCCAAGAAGTTTCGACGCGCTGGAATAGCTTATACTACATGATTAAAAGAATCTTAAAATTTATTAATAGTTTGACGGTTGTGCAGAGAAAATTACCTCAAGCACCTGAAATAATTACCCCGGTTGAAGAGAAAATACTCAGGGATGTTGTACATCTGCTTGATGTCTTTGAACAAGCGACAAAAACTATTATCGGGGAACAATACCCTACGTCCACTCTTATTATACCTAGCATATATGGTCTGTATGATAATATTAGAACTTTGGGCTCGAGAATAGTGACAACTGTAGGTAAAAAATTTTTGCAGAATTTGAAAAAAATTATGAATGCACGTTTATTAGAATATGAATCACGAACGGCTTGCCGGATTTCCACAATTTTACATCCCAGTTTCAGGAACACTTTTAGAAATATAGAAAATAAATTGGCTACCAAAGAAGCTGTAAAAGCAGAAGTCAACAATATTATAAAGATGAGGCTAACATCTCAAAGCACAGTAGAATCACAGATCAGAGTGTTAATGTTTCGCAAGATAATGAGCGCGAACGTTGGAAACGTCTTTTTGAAATGCAACAACAAAATATTATGGACTTGATTCATGCACTACGAGAACCACGTGTAACCAGCACGAAAATAACGTTACTTGAGTTTAATCCGGATGCTTCAGAGTCCGACGCTCGAGCTTGGTGTGAAACGGTGGACATATGCTTACAAGAAAGATCTATTTCCGGTAGTGATTTGATCATTACAATGAGTAAGGCACTCGAGGGATCGGCGTAATCTTGGCTTGCCCAATCTAGTTTTCCTGGAATCACGTGGCCGCAGTTGAAAGACCAGTTTCTAGCTAGATTTGATACAGTCGAGACTCCAGCAGCCAATTTGTGGCGATTACTTAATAGTAGCCCAAGGGAAGGTGAATGTTTGTCTGCATATGCCTGGCGATTTATGAGCATCAGATTAGCACGATGGAAGTCCTTGTCAAAAGAACAGATCGCGATCGCGCTTACTTTGGCACATGCTTCAAGGATTGAGCCACGCTTACAAAGAATAGCATTCACTACTGAGATTGATACTCTTAATCAACAACAACAAGAACTCGTGGCTTTTAGCTATAGAAAAAGAGGACCCCCGACTAGTGAGAAGACTATTCCAACTATTGAGGTGAAAAGGTCACGTATTAAGAATTCACGGCGTTGCTTTAACTGTGGCAAGTCGGGTCACGTATCCAGCGAATGTCAAGGTAATGGTAGTCATTGTAACAATAATTCCAATACACGATTTGAGGTTTTAGATTCCACCGCATCTCTAAAGTCGAAGGAAGCTGGCGTGCAGAAGAAGACGATTACTCCAACCTGCTTTGAGTGTGGAGAACGAGGCCATATCGCGCCTCGTTGCCACAATATGGACGCCGAGGCAAGCGATACACGGCTCGAACGACGGGTGGATATCTGCTCCATCCAACCAGCTACTGATCAGCTCTTAGACGAAATCGGTGAGAAGTTTTCGTTTTGCTTTGACTCGGGTTACGAATGCTCTTTAATAAAACAGCGTCTGTTCGATAGATTTTTAGGCGAACGACAATATAATACAGTAACATTATTAGGTATAGGTAATGCGCGCCTTAATTGTAACATTCAAATTTTTTCTACAGTATCAATACAGGGTTATTCAATGCAACTATTGTTTCATGTGGTGCTTTTTACAAGCGTTTGATTTTGATATCGAATACAGACAGGGCAGGGCAAACATAGGAGCCACGTAGACTTTCTTTACCGTAACCCTTTGACACACACAGTGTGTTTAGTCATTAAGACCGAACAAAAACGTATCCATCTGTGGGCTGTAAGTAATCACGTACATGAAAACATAATGCACTTAGGTTGGGAGAAAACATTAGAAAAGGCCTACTGCCACTATTGGTTTCCGAATATGAATAAATACGTACGGAAGTTTGTAGATATTGCAGAATGGCAAAATCTAACTCGGGAAAAGTCCAAGCTGAACTACATCCTATCCCTAAAACTCCAATCCCATGGCATACCATTCACATGGATGCAACCGGTAAACTAAGTGGTAAGAAAGACGCGAAAGAGTATGTTTTTGTATCAATAGACGCTTTTACTAAATTTGTGATATTACATCATACACGCAACATAAACTCAAATAGTGCCATTAAAGCCTTAAAATACAACGTATCCTTGTTTGGTGCCCCTACGCGCATTATAGCTGACCAGGGTCGATGTTTCGCTGGAAAAAAGTATAGGGACTGTTGCAATGCACATAACATTAAATTACATCTTATTGCTACTGGCACATGCCGCGCAAGTGGACAGGTAGAGCGGGTCATGTCCACATTAAAGAATATGTTAACTGCTGTCGAGGTAGATAATAATAAATCGTGGCAAGATGCACTGTCTGACATTCAGCTCGCCATTAATTGTACTATGAGTTGAGTTACAAAGGCGAGTCCTTTAGAATTATCTATGACGGCTATGGTAAGTAATTACAGTCCCCTTTCATTTTACTCGAAATTTGCTACATTACTTGTGTGCCAATGCCTAGCCTGAGTGGCAATGACTAGCCTGTGTGGCAATGACTAGCCTGTGTGGCAATGATTAGCCTGTGTGGCAATCACCAGCCTGTGTGGCAAAGACTACCTGGAATAAAACGACGAGCCTCTCTGGCATGGTGCTCTCAATGAAATATCGTGAAATCCTTTCGATCTACGAAATATTTGTAGTATTTGAACTTATAAAATTGTAATCACTGTGAGTTGACCATTATATAAATAAAGAGGGATATTGTATGGTCAGGGAGACCGAACGAAAAGTATTGTAAAGCACTATGCCTTCATGTTCCCAGATGAAACTGAAGCACACGAGGACGTGTGATGATGCAGGACGGCCGTGACGGCGCGCTGTTTATTCATTTGTTTTAATTATAATTTAGTAATTTTTCTAAAGATTTAATGTTATTTATAACTCTATTGTTTGTCTGTAATCGATTCTATAGTTGATAATAAAATATGAGCGGATAATCCCGAATAGGGTAGTGGGTGTCGCCATTGTTGTTGACAGTTGTCATTCTGTTGACAGCTGCGGACAAGGCGTACACTTTCTAACCTATTGGCTCTAAATCCAATTTGATCTTGTTAGTTTCCTGTTTTGTTTGTGTAAAAGTGTTAATAAATCAA
The DNA here is from genome assembly GCA_001625245.1 of Calycopis cecrops. Lineage (NCBI taxonomy): Eukaryota > Metazoa > Arthropoda > Insecta > Lepidoptera > Lycaenidae > Calycopis > Calycopis cecrops. Next base: position 17,286 of record LUGF01024331.1, read on the forward strand.
ATAATTAGACATCATACTAGGCAAGTGTATTTTTATTTTAAAATTCCTGTCGTTGCAACGCCCACAATGGATGGTAATAGCCAAGGCCGCTATGAAGCACCTTTTGACACTTGTACAAATATACAGGGTGTTTGGGGCATCGGGGGCCAAAAAGATTTTCTGTGTAGAAGGGTTCATTTCCTATTTTTTCAGCTACTATCTATATTTGAATTATAACACGTTCTAGGCCTTACGATTATTTTTATATTTTTTTTTAGTAATCTCACCAAAAAACCCAAAATAATACATTTAAAAACAAATAAAAAAAAACTATTTGAAGTAGCCTCAAAGTAAAGGCTTAATTTCGACGAGCATTAATGTAGAATTAAATCAAATCTTAATTTACTAGCTAATGTCATCTAGTTTTTTTATTATTAACCCTCAAAGTTTTCTTAAGTGGTAAAAATTGACTGAGCATTGAAGTTAACACGGCTATAAAAAAAAAGTAAGAAAGATAGGGATCTTCGGATTTTTTCAAAACTTCTACAGTCTATCCTCATTGGAACGGTATGCTAATCTTGTTAAAAAATAATATTAACTTCACTATTTCCTTAATCTAATGCATCGACTCTCCTCGATGGAAATCTGTTTGTCGAAATATTTTCGAAGACTTCGACGTCAAAAACAATAAGGAAAAAACAAATATAGGTAAGCACATGTTTATTATTCTATAATCTACATTATATTATTCCATTAGTTGTTGTCTTAGAATAATAATGCATAGAAGTCTAGTACGAGAGTAAAAAGTGAGGCACTTTAAACAGCCATTGTGTCCTCAGTTTTGCGCAGTCCGTAGGGCGTCGGTGACCTTTGTGTCGAGGGTAGTGCGGATTTGGTCTGACAAGCGCACCGGACTCCTGAATCCTGGTCTTTTGCCGGTCACTGTCAGTTTCTCCAGGTTGTCACCTGACTTGCGTGCGATGTGGCCGAAGAACTCAAAGATGCGGCGTAGGCATATGTTGAATAGTCGGAGTGTGTGTACCAACTTGAGCTCGTGCAAGATTGATGTATTTGTCCGATGCGCCGTCTATGGTATTCTAAGCATTTTCCTCCAGCACCACATTTCCAGGGCATCAATGCGTTTTGTGAGTACTAACAACTTATGTTGCTCTGGCGAGGTGAAGTGCGATGATACGGTGCAAACGTGTGTCGTGTCAAACGCATCGTACTGTCCAGCGCGCTGCGGTACAGACCGGAGCAAGTTCAAACGTCTATTTATGCTATTGTGTGCGTTTCAGGAACGGCGACGAACTCGACTCATGCACATAAAAGAAAATGTTTGACACTTTTTCGGTCGTGTTTTGTTCTTAGCGTTATTATTTTAAGGTTGTTTATAGATTATAAACGTGGTCATTCTGCAGAATGAGATATTTTTTCAGTTTCACCTGTTTGAGATGCTTTTGAGGATATATTTAGCAGGTAAATTTCAATATTGATAAACTGTGAGTGGGTATAGAAATAATAGTTTCAAGTATTTAAAAAAAAATTAATCGTATAAATAAACACATAATATTATGAAGTTGGTTGTTTATATTTCGGTTAATTGCCAACTAAATGCTCCAATATCGCTATTAAAATATTTACAGAATTCATTTCTAATGTTGACCGGATTTACCGGAGATACGTAATTAATTAATTGTTCCAAGTCTACAAAACTATCGTCTAACATTATTATCCTCTGACGTGGCGATACCATCTCGATTAACAACAAAGTTATGCAACACAACATGCTTTTATAATATCTGTAGCAAAATTATAATGAACATTATTATAATGAAATACACGCCATTTATTTGCCAGTATACCAAAAGTACACTCAACATACCTTCTTGCGCGACTCAAGCGATAGTTAAATACTCTTTGTTGTTCAGTTAAATGTTTCCCTGGGTATGGGCGCATTACATTATTTGTGAGTGATAAGCCTTCATCTGCTACAAATACATAGGGAACGTGTTTGTAGACCTGGTAAAGATTTTGGTTCAGGTACAGGAAGCTTGCCTTGTAGTAATAATTCGCACAGTTTAGAATTGTGAAAAACCGTGGGATCGCATTCCTTACCAAATGCTCCTATATCAACATACACAAATCTATATTTGGAATCAACAATTGCGAGCAATACCATAGAATTGTAGCTTTTATAGTTAAAAAACAGAGACCCGCTATTGGCAGGGCTACAAATTCGAATGTGTTTCCCGTCCATCGCTCCCATGCAATTAGGGAAGTTGCTTTTCATGTCAAAATCTTCAGCTGTTTGTTTTATTGACTCTTCTGTTATTTTCGGTATACATTCATTTAACAGGATTTCCCATATGACTTGACAAACTTGTTTTACTATTTTTGCGATTGTACTCTTTCCACGATAATCCGTAAATTCAAAATCTCTAATGTGTTTCCTGTTGCTAAAAACCTGAAAAAAACAGGGATTAATAGAACAAAGGGGTATCAACCTGAAATAAAGCGTAAGTACTCATACGAGTAATAAATATAATAATATGAATAACATAAAGTGATTTATGTAATAAAAGTCACTCGTATACATGAACGGGTAGGTACTATCGCTGTATTTCAGTTTTCTGATGCTCATTTTTATACCATATAAACTATTACATTTGTATATATTGTGATAGTTTCTTTGTTTCGATGTTTGTCCGTCAATCACGCCGAAACTACTGAACGGATTTTCATAAAATTTGTTACACAGATATTTTTTTAAAAGAATACTCGGGGTAACGTAATCTACAATCAATATCGAAGCCAAAAATATAGTTTTTACAATTTTGCCTGATTGTCTGTTTGTCCGTGTGTATGTCCGGGCTAAACTAAAAACCGACCAAGTGCATTCCGTACGGAGGAAAGGTATAGGGCGACATTTTTTACCAGAAAATAAAATAACTTGGTTTTTAATAGCATTTGTATGAACGACAAAGTTGTATTTGCGTTGTGATAAATATACTTTAAAATTATTGGAACTATATCATCTACTATAGGTACATGTCTTAAATATTTCAGGTAATGCCGTGGTCAAAAAATGGACCCATATAAAAGACAATTTTTACAAATACCAGAAAAGACTCAAACATTAAATAAATCGGGATCTGATGCAAAGAAAATTAAAGAGTACCATTTAAACAAGCAACTTATGTTTTTAAGAAAAAATTCTGCCAATATTACTGTCTCAAGCATAACGGAAGAAGATGAAGAGGAAGAGCCACATCGTGAAAATATAATTGAACATAGAAGGTCACGTTACCAACATACACCGTGCAAAGAAAAAGCCAAATGATGAAGTCGATTCTGAAATTTTAAAAGCCCTAAAGGAAACGGAAAACAGACACCTATCATTTTTCAAAGCCATATTACCATCGTTGAACGATTTGAACGACCACTAAACCCTAATATTCCAAAGTCGTGTTTTACAAATATTAACAGATCTACATCAGATTTCATACACCCCTCAAACACCAAGTTATCAGACAGTTTCTCAGGATAGGTACCAAAGACCTCAATCATCATCCCAAGTAACAAAATATGGTCTTGGTTGGTCTTAGTTCCAGAGCCAGGTCTATAACAGGCTAGTAAATGTTTATAACCACAGGAAATGGCCCATTTTACACTCTATACTTTTGCTAATAAAACACTTATAGTAGACTTGAAGAACACCACTTAAACCAATGATACACTCTTACTTGGACTACACAGAACTATCTGGTCTCGCGAAGCCAACTATGAGCATCTAATAGAACCAGATACCACGAGTTAAGCCCATAATACACTTATATTAAGACTCCGGAGAACCACTGGCTCCCGCGGAGCCCTTTATGAGCAGCCAATAGACCCAGACAGGCCTGTAACGTACTCCGTGCTTCTATTACTAGCTACTTCAAACATTTATGAATTTAGTTGTGTTATGTTTGTGCAGTTGTAATGAAAAATATAAAAAATAAAAGGTAAGTTCATCTATTTTATATTAAATGTATTAACAAGTTTTTTGCACGTAATATTATACGTGCATACGTGTTTGCAAGGCTAACGCGTAAGTATTTTCGATGAAAATATTGTGTTTTACATTTTTTGTTAGCCTTTCGATCACTGCGTATTTACTAAATTGTGTTTAAAAAGAATATTAGTCCTATCAGCATTGTCGCGCCATATTGTGACGAATTAGGGTTCCACATAGACTTCAATATCTCAAAGATTATTTCAAACTCCTTTTTTTATTTGGGGGGGGGGGGGTGGGGGTATGCTAATGCAAACCCAAATTATTTACTATACAATAATAATAAAAGTATATTATCAATAAGGGTTCTACAGAATGTCATCTTTAATAGCTGGGTATTTCTCTACTAACGGGAAAATTTTACATGAAATCTGTCCTGCTCACTTTTTGTTCTAAAATAAGGTTAAAAATGTATTGAATGAAAGGTAATAACGAGTGATTTACAAGTATAAAAAAGGCCGGAAGATTACTCTGCTAGTTTAAATTTTAGAACAGATTTTGTAAAAATTGCTCACAGGGGACTGTCGGACTATCCAGGGGACTGTTTTTTATTTAATAAAACCACTGATTTTACGAAAGAAACAAATAAAAACTCTATATTTTTGTAATTATAATGAAAACAAAAGAAAACCTATCAAAATCAACAATCATATTATCATAAACATCTAACCCAAGTGATTTTTTATCAGTCTCAATGATCCATTAATTATCCAAAAATGCCTTATGAACGTATTCGAAACATCCTTGAGAATATTTTTTTTAGCTCGATATGTAACACAATGTGTTTTCCACATCTTTTTTGCTGTTCTATGTTCCCTTGGATTCATATCTTTTGCTAGTTTTCTAACTCCTTTTTCTTTTTTCTTTTGGTATTTTTGGCGCTCTTTTTCCCTCATTTCCTCCCTCTTTTGAGGATCATTTTTATTACGTTCTTATCTTATTTTTTCTGCTTTTCTTTTATTTTCTAATATTTCTTCCTTTGTCAATTTATCCTTTTTTTTGAGTGGCATGGTGACTAACCTGTAAGATCATAAGTGATGGTATATTAATTTCACATAATCATCAATTTAGCAACTGGCATGGTAAATCGTTTCTAACCTATTTTTGTAATAACTGTTGTGAAAGATAATAACTGCACATAATATATTATTTAGTTGCTACTTAAACTTACATAAAACACAGTTTCCTGGAAGCCGTATCAGTCCCCTGTGTTGCGTCGACACAGGGGACTGTCACCAGGGGACTGTGTTTTCTGGCACAAAACTGGACTATATTAATTATTTACGAATCCTAGTTCATTTCTTAGCTAAATTAGTTATTGTACGTTTATTTTCGTAATCTACAATACCAAAACCTTACTATAATTAGGATATTAACCACTCAAATTACTTACCAGGGGACTGTAATGCGTAGCGCCCACGACGCGTGTTTCGGCAACAATGGCGGAGAATGACACCAACCGCAAAATGGCATCGCGGTTCTTACTCGATACGAACGAACTTCACACTGTTAGCGTGTTATTCAACGCAAGATTGAGTCGTTACCATAGACTATACAATTTTAGCAATTTTTTAAAATTGAACTAGAGGACTGTGCACAAATATTTAGGACAACTTTTAAGCGGTATTTTGAAATAATTATTATTATATTTGTGAAGTATTTGTTCAACATATACAATTCTCAATATCTTTAGTTTTATAATTTACTTTAACTTTGTTAAGCTTTACATAAATAATATTTGAAAATTGGTTTTGAAGTAAAGATTCTGGGATTGGGACACGCCAGGGGACTGTGTTTTGACAGGTTGAGATTAAGAAAAAAAAAGATTTTGAAGATTTACATGGTGAACAAGTAGGTAGCCTGGAAGGTACTGCATTATACTATAATTGTAAATATTTTCTAATAATAAAAAAAATCCACAACAATGTGTAAATTGCTTGGGACATCAACTTTCCCGTTAGTAGAGAAATACCCAGCTAAGAGTTTATTATTTTTATGTTTCAGTTCTGATCATGGTCATATTTCTGGACGTTGACCGTTTTTTGACCAAAAATGATATTCAAGCCTTAAAAACTGCGAGATGGCCTTGGATTGAAACTCATTTCTTGTTATCTCACTATTGCCATGGTTGTGGCTATAGAGTTTCAACAAATTCTGGAGAAAGGCCAGTTCACATTGTTTTAAAGGAAGAACACATAAAATTATTGATAAAAGAAAAAAAAAATTGTTGTGATAATTGCAACATTTTCGCAGTTTATGACCATTTCACCAGTGACGAATGTGAACTAGGTAATAAATTTTATTACTTCATTTCATAAATACTTTTTAAAGAGTGTATAAATGCTGCTTGGTGGAAATCATCCGTAAATATACTACATAGGTATTTTTAGGGCCTGTTGTGGTATTACGACGGGGAATCCCTGTGTTATCTTATCGTATGTTTGAACTGAAGCTAGTCGCGCGCGCGGTGAAGCTGGCGCGGAGCGCTCGCTCGCCGCGTACGTGTCTGTTCTTGTTCAGTAAGCTCTTATCTGTGCTTTGCTAATATAACGAGGGCGAACGTGCGTGAATAATATTGAACAATAATTTTTCGTTTACTCAGAAAGGTTTATGCTATGCACTACTTACTTAATCTGTTCATCTGAGGCCCACTAGCACCAAAGGTAAGCCGCCGGCGCCGGTATAAAGAGTTTGCACTATTTCGTTGTTCTGTTCTTCGTCATCATCAATTATACGTGGCCTTCCTAAATCTGTCCGTCATCTCGATACGGAGCCAGTTTCTCGAAGTCTTCGATAGAGGCCTTCAAAAACTCTCACATCCGGTACTCGACGGTTGGGATAGCGGCTTATGTACTCGTTACGAGCTTGCGCGGACACACAATTGCAGTATCCGTAGCAAACTAGCATATCTGCATATTCCTCTTTCGTGAAGGTCGCCATCGTCAACAGTTGCGTATCACAAGCAAAATCAGAGTCCAGTAAACAAGTACAATAGTCACAAATCGAAAGAAACAGTCCAGAAACACAGCCAAGTCGAACAGAAAACAGAAAGCAAAACGATAACGCATCTACCATGGACGAATCACATAAGCAGACTAACAACCAAACAAACAATAGGGCATGTTGTATTCACTTTCCCAATCTCCCATTCCCATTATCTTTCTCACTCATACCTGCATAAATCGTAAGTTGTCTCGCTTGCACGCCCCGAACCAACTCACAGAACAATGGGCAGGGGACCGAGAAATGCTACCTGGGTGCTTTCAACTAAGTGTTTTTTCTATGATTTTTGACAAAACCCTTGATTGTGATACCTTGTTAGATAGCTGATGAAACGTAGATATTTTAAAATAGATCTGCAGTACATCCTCCATACAATTTTTTTTGGATATCCTTTAAAGAAAAATAAACTTCATAAATAAATATTACTTTTTTTAAATATCAATGTCTTAGTACGACTTGTTAAGTTAATTTACTTACAATTTTGGTTATTGAAGTCATAAGGCATCTTGTCCTGGTTGTAACGAGCTAAAAAAAATGCGATTTTGACTACTAAATTTCATATTATACAATTAAATATCTAAAAATTCGGCAAATTTATGAAAAAAAAATGAAAGTCGAATATCTCGAAAACGGTTAAGTTTAGGATAGGGTGTTTCATAGCCAAATCAGTTAGAAACGATGCTAACTACACGCCCTTAACGGGTCTACATCGACTTTTCCTGTAAGCCTGTATATACAATACAGTGTGAGTCTTTATAAAGTGCACATATTAAAAAGGGTGAAAATATGCTTAATTTTACCGACGGGAAAATTAATAAAAAAAAAAAAAAAAAAATCTTTAACTTTTTTATGGACGTTTGAATTTTTTTCTTAACAGCTGCGTACCCAATGCAAACAAACTGTTATAACTTTAGAACTAAGTGTCATATCTCATTGGAAATTAATTATGATCTCAAATGATAGGCCGTATTCATAAACCCAAAATCTATCAAAAAATTAAACCCATGAATTTATTAATAAGATTTTTTTCAACAAAACGACTTATTTTTCTCTCATTTTTTAAAGTGATTGTAAAATTTCTAAATAAAACGTCCCGGTAACCCTATTTTTTTATTATTTTATGTTATTCTACATCGTATTACCTTTTAAATGGTAAAAAAAATCATGCCTATAACTTAAATACAACATTCA
>LUGF01024331.1:37392-50131 GCA_001625245.1 Calycopis cecrops
TTGTGACTTTTGAGACAACATTTAGAATGACAAAACAAAGGTTCATACCAATTTGCAGCTTATTATCTTTCATTCCGAGGTTGACCCCTTTTTTTACCTAATATGACTGGGCTATATAGGCATGATTTTTTTACCATTTAAAAGGTAATACGATGTAGAATAACATAAAATAATAAAAATATAGGGTTAACTTTACGTTTTATTTAGAAATTTTACAATGACTGTAAAAAATGCAAGAAAAATAAGTAGTATCGTTAAAAAAAGTATTTTTAATAAATTCAAGGGTTTAATTTTTTGATAGATTTTGAGTTTATGAATACGGCCTATCATTTGAGATCATAATTAATTTTAATCCAATGAGATATGACACTTAGTTCTAAAGTTATAACAGTTTGTTTGCATTGGGTACGCAGCTGTTAAGAAAAAAATTCAAACGCCCAGAAGAACGCCCAAAAAGTTAAAGATTTTTTTTCATTTTTTTTATTAATTTTCCCGTCGGTAAAATTAAGCATATTTTCACCCTTTTTAATATGTGCACTTTATAAAGACTCACACTGTATATATATGTAATTAGTGCCTCTTTCAATGTATATCCATTAACCCTTTATGGTATTAAATTCACCTACATGCTATTTACTATCCATAGAGTATGTAATATGTAATTCTCATATAATATATTGATTTGATTACCAAATTCTACTCCTCATTAAAAACTTTTAATTAAATGTTGTTGTTGTAGGTATCAGACGTAATTCTTTAACACATCAAGAATTAAAGTTGAATAAAATTATAACGAGCCTGAAGAAGGAAGTAAAACGTGATAAGGTGGCGAAACAGTCGTTTAAACAACGTCTGCATTTAGCACGAAAATATGCTAAACAAGATGCAATGAAGCATATGAGTGAAAAATTATCAAAAACTGGGAAAACATTCCTTGAACTGCAATTAACACAAGCTAGCAAGGAAATTAAGGGTAGAAGATTTACACTAAAAGAAAAAATAATGGCTCTGTCATTATATAAGCCTAGTCCCAAGGCATATCGTATTTTAAGTTCAATATGTATTCTACCTCAGAAAAAAACTTTAAATAAACTGTTGCAAAAGGTAACATTAAAGCCTGGTTAATTAATGGCAGTTTGTTTTCTGATCTACAGAAAAAGGTCGCAAAATTACCTGTGCACCACAGATACTGCACAGTTATTTTTGATGTAATGTCCATTGCACCGTATATAACATATGACCAAAAAAATGATAACATAATCGGTTTCACAGACAACGGTGAAACAAAGTCAACCGAGTTCTGTGACCATGCCTTAGTTTTTATGGTGCGTGGTGTTATAAAAAAATTTAAACAACCCGTGGCTTACATATATTGCAACAGTAATATGAAAAGCTGGGACTTGGCACAAGTCATTAAAAAAATTATTACAAGTGTGCAAGGCACCGGATTAAAAGTAATGGCAACTGTGTGCGACCAAGCTAGTAAAAACATGGCAGCTATTAATATTTTATTAAATAAAACAAAAGAACAGTATTTAAGAAAGGAAAAAGAATGGAAAGGAGAATTCTTTCAAGTGGAAAGTGAACACAAAATAGTGCCCATATACGACCCTCCGCACCTTATGAAGGGTATTAGAAATAATCTAATAACAAAAAATTTAAAGTACATTGCTAAAGGCAAAGAGTGTACAGCAAAGTGGCAGCACATAATTGATCTCTATAAGCGGGGTCCTGGATATAATGGAGTTCGGCTTGTGCCAAAATTAACCGCACAGCATGTTTTTCCACATATTATACCAAAGATGCGAGTTAAATTTTGTACACAAGTTTTTAGTCGCAGTGTTGGTGTAGCTCTTGGATTTATGGCAGGTTCGTACATCTAAAATATGAATAATTTTCATAATTCCATAAAATCAAAATCGAAATGTTTTTATTCAAAATAGAATTTAAAAAATTGCTTTTTGAACCTCAAAAATTTTCATCTACCACCGGTTCAACCCTAGCCCTGTCCTCAGAAGAACCGGCGAAACAAACTAATTATACATTCTTCATTTATATACATTTAAAAAATATAGTTTACATTTATTTTTGTATAGAAGTAGCCTGGGAGGAGGGTACTATTTCCAAGGTGTGGTATCTGTCATAAAATCTATTACTTTGTAATATCCCTTACCACACAAGCGTTCCTTAACTACTTTTTTAAATTTGTTGATTGAGAGTTTTTTAACGCTTTCTGGGATCTTATTGTAGAGGCATATACATTGACCCCTAAAGGAATTCTTTACTCTGCTCAGTCTATAAAATGATACATCTAGTTTGTGCCTGTTCCTAGTATTTCTATCATGATTAGCACTTGAATTCAATAATATTCTTTCGTACATACGAAATCCACAATATTCCTTTGCTGTAACACATTGTAATAATTTTATTTTCTTCCACAGAAACTGGTAAACTACCAGAGGACAGCAAGGAAACAGCAGATTTATCATTATTGTTTGATAACATTTTCGACTTGGTCAATGGTGGATCGAGCAAAATTGAGGGTGGAAAATTTTTAAGAGCAGCAGTGACTCCAACGTCACCACACCACAAGTTATGGAAAGACGCCATACCAATTATAAAGACAATGAAATATATAGACGCAAATGGAAAAACATCCGTAGTTCCATCAATAACAAGTTGGTGTAAAACAATTGAAGGTTTCAAATTTATTTTAAAACATTTAAACAAATCGGGCTTGAATTCAATTTTATTAAGAAATTTTAACCAAGACCCGCTTGAGAATTTTTTTGGTGCCATAAGAGCTCATGGGTGCCAAAACATTATGCCCAATGCGTCCGCGTTCTAAGCCGCATAAAAAACATTGTTAATCAATAATATGTCGTCAGTACATTCGATAGGAGCAAATTGCGAGAAAGACGAAAATTCATGCTTAATGACATCTTTGACATCATTAACTAGTCTCATAAGTCGGATAGTATGATGGGCTTAGAAAATCATATACTCGAGGAAAATTTAATTATGGAACCAATTAATATAAATTATTTAATTGAAAGTGACGGTCATATAGACAGGGAGAGATGTGCAGCGATAGCCTACTGTAGCGGCTGGCTTCTAACAAAAGTTAGGAAAACCTACAAAAATTGTATGACTTGTAAGCAATAAGGTTGAAGAGTACCACAAATATATTAAAATATCTGAATATTCAAACAAAAATAGGTTATGCTATCCGACTAAAGAAGCATTCAACTTTTTTGCACAAACAGAAACATAACTCGGATAGTTTTGAAAAAATATTCCAATATGAAGAATTTATTAGAATATATAAAACTTCTATATTCAATACATTTAGATATGACATTTATAACGTGCCATTTGCATGAAAAGAGTGTCAGAGAATTTATTATCAAAAAGAGCGCAATATTCCATATATTTTCATGGTGCAAAAATATAAATAAAATATTAATGGGCAAAGAATTAAATTTTGACCATAACGACACCATGCAAATGGCAGCATTTCAATATAAAGAAAAAATAAATCCAAAAAACGTTATAGAATTACTGGTAGAGAAGTAGCAGTTTAATTTGAATGTCTAGATGTACTTTTTTTATAGTATAGGGGGGTGCAAACGAGCAGTGCGAGTCGGTTTCAAGACTACGGGCGCCCATTGACATCCGCATAGAGGCTACACAGATGCGCTCCCCTCCTTTCTCCTCCAACCATCAACGGCCACCGGCTACTTACACACTGCACTCACGCGACAGCACATCTGTCACTTTACGCCGATCTCGTGTAAGAGGTACTTCCCTGGTAGTGCCGGCCCAATTCTACTGCATGTAAGCATGCAGTGTGTCGTTACCTCTTACTAAAATATATTTGTATTACTCAGCAGAGGGTGTTATCTGCTCAATGGGCTATTTTCCAAGTTTTCAAAAACCACTCCAGAATGTTTATCAGTGATCAATGAACTTATACATTTTTTTATTTTTTATTCTGCTAAGTATTTACTTTCAAGTTTTAAATTCAAAATTCAAAATTTTAAAGACCCGCGAAAACGCTTCTTTAAGCAAAATGGCGTTCTGTGACGTAGATATTCTGTATCCTAAATGTCAAGTAGTGAATGATTTATGTATGTGAGTTAATTCATATGTAGAATTTGTTTATTTTGTATTCTCTTTGTAATAACAAACATTTGTACCAAGTATCAACATTTAACAGTGACCATAATATTAAAATTATGACTTACAACTCTTTGACAAATGACAATTGACAACTTAGTTACTACGCATATTACGGTACCCGGGGCTACCATAGAGCTCACGCAATACTGACGTCATAAGCAATTTCAAGTCGTTTCGTATCACGTGACTCATGAATAAAAATACGTATTTTTAAAAATAGATTTTAAAATAAAATATTGATTATTTACTAATTATTTCACCACATAATGACTTCATAAATCATATTAATTAAAGATTACGTTCAATAAGCTTATATTTTTACTACAGGAAAATAGCCCATTGCCTATATTAGCCGCTAATAGTCTCTACTCTATTCATCTGATGCTGTAAATTTACTTTATAGGAGGGTATGAATTAAACTTGCATCATCAAAATATTATTTATTACTAACTATATAAAATAATAATAAAAAATGTTTTGTGAGATATATACAAGGTTGATAAGAATGAATCATTTCTAGACTACACAACAAATATTAGATCAATCGGAGCAATAGTTTAGCCACAGGATTTTTTTAAAGTTATTTCTCACTTCGTACACTCTGTGCCATCAGCTTTAATACTTCTCGCTTTTATCAACCTTGTATAACAATTCATTCGTTTTTTGGAGTTATAAGCTCCAGCGCTATGAAATAACTTATAACTCCAAAAAACAAATCAGCACAAAAAAGGAGGATATCCTAAATTTTAAAAGCCTCTATAACATTTTAAAATAAACTGTTGAATCCTCCTATTATCTCACAAAATAAACCAACTAACAACTAGTTTTAAGAATTGCTTAATACTCCACTATAGGAAGAACCTACAAGTTCAGCAATCAAATGCAAATTAAATGATATAATACAAATAATTTAATTGTAATTGGTCTAATTTTATTCATAATTATATTGATTCTGCATAAAAAATGGATTTTACTTCTTAGATCTTGTATATTTCTTTATATAATTGTCAACAGTTGGAGCTCTTCCTATAGTAACCAAAGTATAGTGTTTTTTTTTGTAAAACTTTGTCACATTGATTTTAATAATTTGACCCCTTACTGTAATCAAATTAAATTGCTACTTCTTTGCTGGTTAGGGATTACATAAATTAAACTCTATGTAAATTTATGTGAACAAAATCACTTTTGATTTATTCCTATTTTCTTGTAAATTCTGGGTAACAAGAAAGTAGGAACACTTTGTACACATAAATTCTACATTGTATATTGTTAGGTTTATTATATATCATGGTATTGTATAACATGTAAGATCTAAGTAAAATGTCAATTGTATCTTCTATATTTAGCTCGTAATAATTTCTGTCATAGTAAAGGAGACCACTTAAACCGTCATCGAGATATCTGAGGTACTCAAATTCAGTTATCAATCAAATAGACTCTTGTTACAATCTGGCAATTTACTTAAATTAGAAAACGATACCACGTTAACATAATGTTCACTGTTCCGTGTTCCAGTTTCATCAGGCACATGACTTGTGATCTTAGTATAATAAGAATGCTAATTTTATTGTAAATAAAGTAATATTTTGTTTGCAAATTAGATAATTTGTTTCATTTCCTTTTTAAATATTAGTTGGTACACCGTACAGAATATGTTTGAGATATGTTTTGCACAATAGCATACAAGAATATCTCAAATAGACAATAGATTGCAGAATATTTTCTAAGTAGTAAAATGGGATGAATAAGAGATGCATAAGTGAATCAGGACAAAATCGTAAGGGATTGAATCATATTTCAAAATAAAAAAAAATCATTAAAATCCCTTTGAAAGTTGTCTTGATATAAACCTTCATCTCTATTCATCCCATTTTACTACTTAGAAAATATTCTGCAATCTGCTGTCTATTCATAGCTAGTTATACATATACATTTCTATAGTATCGTACTATATATAGATATCTGGCGATTCTAATTTCAACTATCGTTACTAGATGGAGCTACTTTCTATGGCACGGTTTTTGACGTGAGGTACCCATCTATACCCAGTATTAGGTACATATTAATCTATGTTGAGTGCCAAATGCAAATACATAGTGTTAAACAAATTTAAAATTTTATTACTTACTAGCTGGTGCCTGCGACTTCGTTCGCGTAGCGTAGGAATATTATAATCAACGTGATTTGTAATTGTTTGCTTTCAGTGAGCCGAAATTCCCATTTCCCGTAGGAATGAGCTATTTTAACGCGGTAAAAAGTGTATTTGATGTTGACCAGGCTTAGTATCTATACACCACAAAAAGTATCATTCGAATCCATGCAGTAGTTTCGGAGATTAGCCCGGACAAACAGACAAACAAAAAAATTAAAAATCTTTGGAAAGTGTTCTAATACTATTTTAACATCGCCCCCAATTGATTTTTCGTAAATATATTCAATGTACAGACATTCTAATTTTACTGTTTTATTATATGTATAGATAGTTAGCTGATTTTAATGAAAATAAAAAAATGTTACTAATAATTTGTTTTTATTTCTTACCTTATAGTTAATCCCAACTTTTCAGTTTTCTAAATACATGTTGATTTTGTATATGAGGTGTAATTCTTGTTAATAACTCTTCAAAACTTGATATAGACATTCTGAAATAACTGTAAAATTTGTGATCACATATTTTCAACGCCTCGTATTTTTTAATGAAATGATTCCCATCGCTATTCATAGATAAAAGATATGGATGCACGCAGTATTGTCTTTTCATCACATATTTTTTCTTTAATCTCTCTCTCCGTCTTTTTAATAACAGAAGAAGCAGAATTCTTTTTGTGCGATCCATATCCAGAACGATCGGCCACACGTCGGTCGGCTTCAACTCGCCGACGACATCAACGCCACCACGTGACGTGACTCCTGAGACGCTTCACGCGCACTGACCTTGAGCAGGCGTCCGTCACTCGCTGAAGGTCAAGCGTTTTAAGCCTACCGTTTCGACTATCGGCGAAGATATACAGGGTTGATATGATAAATTAAACCATATATTAAGTGTATCATTTCCAGGCTACACAACAAGTATCAGATCAATCAGAGCAATAGTTTAGTCACAGGAATTTGTTAAAGTTTTTCTCACTTCGTATACTCTTTACTATCAGCTGATCGAACACCCGGCCGCCAATAGTCCGCCGGAGTCATTCACCCCGCCGNNCGCTCGTTCCGAGCGGCAAGCCAGAGTGTTTACAACTTCAACGGTCCTCGGAGCTGGATTTCGCTGTTGAACTCGTTTTCCCAGAACATCTTAGATGTGTTCTATCGGGTTCATGTCCGGTGATCGCGCTGGCCAGTTCATTTGAGTGATACTGACCCTAACGAGGTAGCTACTCACCATACGCGAGTTATCTTGTCAAAATTGCGAAATTTTGGGCTATAAATAGGGAAAAAGACATGAAATGCGGTTCTTAGGTATCTGTAACATATCGGTGTGTAGTAAAAGATCCATTTCCAACTAACTCTATGCGAGCTCCCAAACATATGCCACCCCATACCAGCACTGATCCTCCACCATACGACACCGTTTCTGTAATACTGGTTAGGTTTCATCGTTCTCTTCGATACTTCATGATCCTTTCCCTCTCATCCACGAAATTTACACAAAATCGGCTCTCGTTGATAAAAAAAACGCGTCTCCTACCCGCTTGTCCAACATCGATGCTCACGAGCAAATGCCAATCTTGCCACACGATGAGCTATCTCGAGTTTAGGTGCTGTCGTTGGCATAAAAGACCTTCGTCCCACATCGTTAAGACGTCTCCTCACTGTACGCTCACTGACATTAACATTACGGACCTCGGCCAAACAAATTCGGGTCTGAACAGCGGCCTGTCGACGATTTCTTAAGGTTTGTAAGGTTATAAATCGGTCATCGGTGTCACTTGTTGCCCGATTTCTGCCTTGTCCTCGTCTCCGCTTATAAGACCCCGTCTCTCTATAGTGCTGTCGATACACCTGCAGCTTTACTTATTGAGCGGCACGTGTGCCCCTCTTCGATTGTGGTTACGGCCCTCGCCACCGATGTTTCTGGAAAATCAATCACATCGTATCAGGATAGTGTACACAATTCAAAAATAAACACTGGAATGAACCACAGTCCCTAAGCACAGCTTTAAGCAGCAATCACATCAAAGATGTTTACATTGAATGCAGGACAACTTTTATTTCTGATTGGCAAATTTTTTGTTTTGATTAGATCTGAAAACGATCTTAAATATTTTTACTATGATATTCTCAGACGTCTCTTATTGACAATTAATTTAAATAATTACAATTAAATAAATAACAAATTAATTAATAAACTTATTGGCTGTTTGTCTGTTTGTCCAGCCTGGTCAACATCTAGAATACTTTTTACTTCGGGAAAATTGCTCATTCCCAGGGGAAATTCAGTTCGACGTGCTTTAAATGTTTCGCTGTTAATTACTTCCAACGACGATATCTCAAAAACTATTCGTCTGATTGTTATACTGTAAAAGGCAATCTGTGCAGCGTATCTGTATAGTCTCTATTCGGATGTCTGTGGGCGTCGGTAGTCATCAAAATGGCTCCGACTGCTCGTTTGCCCCCCTTATACCATATAAAAAAATATTTTATATGCAGTAATCAGTTTTTTTTGTACGGTACGCAAATTGGTTATTACAATACGTATTGTATTAATGTTTAAATAAACATAAAGAATATGTTTACTTTATATTGACACATTGCGTCCACATTATTACAATCATGGAGCTAAAACAAAGAGGAGACGCCATAAGCACCTGTGCACTGTTAAGTCCGGGTAGGCACTGACGTCAGCATAGTGGGCGTGGCCTGAGTCATTAAACTGTCAGCTTTTGTGCTGTGAACTTGTTTATGATTTTGTAATTATTTCGCGTTGCTAAGAAAAAAGGATGAAGTGTTGTGTGCTAACATGTAAAAATTACTCAGATAGGCGTTCTGATACTATGGAAGCCATTACAATTTCATGTGTAAGTATTTTTAAACGAAATTTATTAGAATTCTTCTACAGAAATCTGTTATTGTTGTCATATTGTTCTACGTGACAATAGATAGCGCACTACTATCTTAAAAACTTCACATATATTATAGATATGTGGAGCTCATTATTCATGTATTTTAGTAATCATACGTACTACAATTTGTTCCATAATCATCTTTTTAGAAATTATTAATTATTAATTGTAAGTATTTTTAAACGAAATTTATTAGAATTATTCTAGAGAAATCTGTTATTGTTGTTATATTGCTCTACGTCACAATAGATGGCGCACTACTATCTTAAAAACATCACATATATTATAGATATGTGGAGCTCATTATTCATGTATTTTAGTAATCATACGTACTACAATTTGTTCCATAATCATCTTTTTAGAAATTATTAGTCGCCACAGTATTAAATATAGTATTTTTATAATCATTTTGTTTATAGGCTCCCATCTATTGCCAAATATATGGCATATAAATAATATATAAACAGGGCCGTATTTTGGATGTTATAATTATTGTAATTTGTAAATGAAAAATAAAAAATTAATACTTTTTTAGATTTCCATCGGATAATAATCTTCGCCAGCAACGGATAGCAAAAATTAATAGACGAGACTGGACCCCTACAAAATATACAAAGATTTTTTCTTGCCATTTCAATGATGAATTCTTCATCCTAACAAAAAAGGTATTAGAAAGTTAAGGAAGGGAAGTTTACCGTACTTAAAACTGGATATACCAGTATGTGTTTTGTTTTGCAGTTTGCTTTTATCAGCATCAATTCTACTTCTAGAAAAAAAAAATTCTTTATGTTACAGCTTAATCCAATAGGAGATACACCAATGACTAGCACGTGTGATCTACAAGCTTTTTGGTATTTAATGACACGCCCAGAGAAAAGATGTTAAAGCACGAAATAGTCCAACTACGATTTAAAGGAAAAAAGGATGGATTAAAGAGAAAACTTCAAATCAAAGTAAATCGCTTAAAGAAAAAGACTTCTGACTCATGTGGCGCGTTATATAGTATTTTTGTCTAAGTACTAAACGTACTATCTCTCCCTATGTTTCAGGTTCAAAATTTATCAGTTTTAATTAAAGAATTAGAAAAGAAACGGTTGGAGAGGAATTCGAAATCTTATCATCTATGAATATTAAGTTGAAAGATTTAATTGTGCGTCAGGCATCACAAATTAAAAAAAATCCTTTGAAGAAAAAATATTCTCCAGCCCTTAAATCATTCGCCTTAACTCTTTATTACTTTTCACCAAGTGCATACTCATACGTCAGGAAAACGTTCGATACTTGTTTACCACATCCAAGAACAATTTCCAAATGGTATGAAAGTATCGATGGTGAAGCCGGATTTACAGCTGAAACTTTCAAAACATTAAACCAAAAATCAAATACTTCTGGCCAACGCTTTTTATGTAGTCTTACACTTGATGAGATGGCTATTAGGAAACACGTTGAGTGGGAAGTACATATCACGGTTACGTTGATCTAGGGCTCAACGACGTAAAGGGTAAAAGGATAATTTGAATCACGCGTCTCAGGCTTTAGTTCTTCTGCTTCTTTCTTTAACTGAAAGCTGGAAATTGCCCATAGGATTTTTTCTGATTCACTCTATGACCGGAGAACAGCGTGCTACAATAGTTAAGCACTGCCTTTACAAATGCCAAAGAAATGATGTAGACGTTGTTACAGTAACGATGGATGGCTACGCTGCAAATATAGCTATGCTTAAAAAATTGGGCTGTTCCTTAGAACCACAGGCAATGAAAACCACTTTTAAGCACCCTAGTACTGACTACGAAGTAGCCGTATTTCTTGACGCGTGCCATATGGTCAAACTTGTGCGCAACGCACTTGGAAATAAAAAGAAATTGCTTAATTATCAGGGTAAGTATATTGAATGGTCATATCTAGTCAAGTTAAATAGCTTGCAAAAAGTCTGTAGGTCTTCACCTCGGGAACAAACTTAAGACAGACATATAAATTTTCAACAATAAAAAATGAAAGTTAAATTGGCTACCCAACTGTTCAGCAGTAGTGTAGCAGACGCACTTCACGTTTGTGAAAATACAATACTGAATTAAAAAATGCGGCGCCTAATATTAGTTTTATGAGTTTAATTAACAATATATTTGATATTTTAAACTCACGTAGCATGCGTCAGTTTGAGTTCAAAAAGCCCTTAATTGAAAAAAATATATTAAAAACAAAAGAATATTTAGAATATGCCAAAAATAATTTTTGAATATAGTGGTTCCCGATGAAGATAAGACTATTATTGCTACGCAACGAAAAACTGGATTTGTAGGCTTTTTAACTTGTATACAAAGTACATTATTCCTATACGAGCGCTTAATTAAAAAAAGAAAAGGTTCTTAAATATCTGACAATGTACAAATTTTCTCAAGACCACTTAGAACTTTTTTTTGGGGTAATAAGGGCACATGGCAGGACAAATAATAATCCAACATCACGTCAATTTATAGCAGCTTACAAAAAAACTCTGATAAATACAGAAATAAAAGAAAGTTTCAGAGGAAATTGTATTCCTTTAGAGGATATTTCAATTTTGAATGCTTCCTCAGTAAGCAAAATAAATGCTACTACAGAACGTTACCGAGTTTTAGGAAATGACTATGATGAGAAATCATTACAAGACGAGCCCATGCCTGATGATTTCTTGTTAGAATTTGATGAGCAAATATATACAACAATAAGTGATTGTTTGCGTCGTCAAGTAGTTGCCTATATTTCTGGGTTTGTTGTTTTTTATTTACACTCCAAGATCAAATGTGAGAGTTGCCTTCATGAATTATATACCTATAACTACGACGACAATGACCTACATTGAATAATAAAATAAATAATAAAATTAAAAATTAAAATTAAAAATAAAGGTGGTCTTACATTCCCGTCGAAAGATGTCATAAATATATGTATACGAACCGAAAGCAGTATTCGTTGTATTCAATTCCAATCTTTGAAATCTCAAAATTTCCGTAAACATAAAATTGTTTCAAATACTCTAAAATCTCTTATTGGACAAAATTATTTCAAGGAATGTATAAATCATGTTTGACCAATCACTAACAGATAATCATATTGTTCTTCTGATTAAATCTATTGTTGAAAAATATATAGATATTCGTTTTAAGCATTAGATTGCATTGCAACAATAGAAAACGATAGGGCAACCAACCGGCAAAAATTAACCAAAACAGTTACTTTTGCAGGAAATTAACTATTAAATTATTAACTTTATAATAATAAAGTTAATAATTATGTTTAAAATAAAAAATAAATTTTATATAAAAGTTATTAGTTAGTGTTATATTTTATATTATTTATTTATTTCTATTTTATACTACTAAAAAAAATGCTGAGTACGTCCCTGTCCTAGCAAGCTTACGAAATCTAGTGTGAAATAGTCAAACTATTTATATAGATTAAGATCGATAGTTATGGAAGCTTGTTAGTTTTGCTATAGACCGTGTTCACGCCAGATC
>LUGF01024341.1:39945-63385 GCA_001625245.1 Calycopis cecrops
TTGATGCGCAAATTTAGTGTGCAATTCAGTATTTTTGTTAGCAATTTTGAATACTTTGATAGAAAAATGTGGATTTACAGTTGTAAGATTAAATACTACCCAAAAAGTTATGTAGCATCATGTGCACGATGTTAACGTCGCGTTTAGCAGACGTTATAAGATTATATATAATGTTTACTTACCAAATTCTCGCGTGCGAGGAGCACATCCAAACTCTTGTCCTTGTCTAACATCATTCAGCTTCACTGGTACTTATTAAAATATAGTTAATTATTATTGTAAGTAGTTCTATAATGTATCTTTCAAATTATTTTAGACAATTTCTTAGTATTATTTTAATTAAAAGGTATTTGCACACTTGAAACAATATTTTTTGTTCTTGCTACTATTCCAGCATCCTATTTTCTATTAAACTTTTGCTACGAGATATTTTAATTATAATAATTCTCTTAAAAGCAACAAATTAATTTTCGTTCAGGAATTTTGTTCTTTAGAATAGACCTTCCAATTATCTGACACTTATTTATTTTTTTAAGATGACTAAGAACTGTCCTCGACGGGTTCTCAACTAGTAATAAAGTTGCAACTAAAATAACAGTGTTTTTTTTAAATTCATACCGTTAACAATACAATTGCAAGTGTACCTGAATTTGAATTGTACGAAATTCAACCTTATGCCTTGGTATTAAGAAAAAAATATGAGGATATTGTTTTAAATACCTGCATTGGTATAGGTACTTAAAATAGGTACCTACTTAAAACAATAACCTGTTGGTTGTCTTTTTAATCCTCGAAAATATTTAAAAGATGGATGTTATCGCCTGGTTACTCACACCAGACTGCTTCAGGAGGGTAATGTTTTAGAGTAAGTGTGTGTATGTAAGTAGATTTCTATGCTACAACTTTAACGACTTGACTGGTGTCTGGTATCACCGATGAACTGTCAACTGTCGTTAAATTCGTATTGATAAATCGAGACACTATCTATACTAATATTAAAAAGCTGAAGAGTTTGTTTGTTTGTTTGTTTGAACGCGCTAATCTCTGGAACTACTGGTCCGATTTGAAAAATTATTTCAAAATTAGTTAGTCCATTTAGCGAGAGAGGCTATAGATTACTTTTTAACCGACTGTGGTAAAAAAACGGATTCACGTAAACGAAGTTGCGGGCGCCCGCTAGTGTGACAATATATTCGTTTCAAAAAGTCAAACTCGTGTTTTAGTGTCACTCGTTTTACTGTCATTAAAAAGGTAGTATGTTGTTAAGTTATTATTATACAGGGCTATTTTTTGGTCACCGGCCAAATTTTCAGGTTTGGTTCAGAATCAATAATACCTACATAAAAATAATTAGATAAAATTACTTTGTCTCATGCTATAAACATATTTCTTGGTCACCACATGGCATCTAAGTCGCGATTGTTGCTCGGCCGGCGTCACTGACCTGGAAGTCGATACATTTCGCGTATGAACAACAATCTATGTATTTTTAAGGGCTATTTCTAATCAATTTTTATTTAACAAAATATTACAGTTAGACGATAAAATTTAAAACACACCCTTGGAATGATGATTGCTTCTTTATTTAAAAATTTGGCCGGTGACCAAAAATGTCTCTGTGCTTTTGGTTGAACGCCTCGGAAGCGGCTGGACCGAATTTAATGAACTCTTATGTATCTATTACGAACGAGGTTTAAGTTTTGGATATTTATATAGAACACATGTTTTAATGATCCTAACTTCTGCAGCCCGAGAGCTACGAGCAAGGATCATTGATAATAATAATATTTGTGGACTTTACACACCACGTTAGCCTAGCCCCGTGCTAAGTACCGTAAGGACTTGTGTTACGGGCTCTAGACAACGGAATATATTTGAAATGTTTTATAAATATAAGAAATTTTATATACTTAAGACTTTTATTATAGAAATACATATAAATACATAGATAAACATCCATGACCCAGGCGGGATTCGAGCCCGCGACCACCGGCGCAACATGCTCCACTTATCCGAGCCCTGCACCACTGCGCCAGCCTTCGACATTTATTGTAAAGCCATAATCCATTCCCATTACTCAAAAACTTCCAGGAACACCAGCCCCCCACCACCACCACCACTCCATTGTTTCAACTGTAGCCTTTTGACTGATAACGTCTTTATCTCGGGACGGTTCGGACTTTTACAATAGATTTGTTGGTTAGAATTTACGGTTTATACTTTTTTGACTGATAAGTATGTTTTAACTGCTTACCTGACTGTGTACGGTTATGTTTTTAGGCTCATTTTAGCCGAAATTGCTATTTTAGCGTGACACGTTACATATATTCAGCCCAGTTATAAGTAGCAAAGTATTAAAAGTATTATTTTTACTACACCACAAGAGTTGTAAAGTGACATAAATAAACAAAGTTAGAAAAAATATTTTAGAAAATATTTCTCATAGATTTTATGGATGTCAGCCTATTATTGAATACCTAGGTATATACCGATCTTGCAGTGCCTCATATCTTTAGTTTTCTTGTAGATACTATACTACTACTACACTACTATATAACTATTTGTATCATAATCCAGATGTAATCTAAAAAACGTGTAATAGGGCATCTTGAGAATCTGCGTTTTATGGACACTTCGGTGTTCGGGAAGAGGTAGTGCCACGCTGCATGGCAGCCGAATTAGGCGCGATCGGAGGTACCTCTCGCTCACATTAGACGTCGGCAGTCATCAAAAGGTTCCGATGCTCGTTTGTCCTAATATACTTAAAAAGAAATATCAATTAACTAAACACTTTATAAACAACAACAACGACGCACCCTCATTCTAGTTCCCTAACGGGGAAGGCAAAATGAATAAAAAACTACAAACTCTCATAATTCAGTTCTATAATCTCTATACGTATAATTATGACAGAAACTTCTAAAAAACTCCTGAAGAAGGTGGCTACCGCGGGGCCTCTAGCCGCTGACGCCCGGGTTCCGCTGTCCCCCCGTCCCCCGCCCACAGGGGGGCGGGCAGCGCGGAGGGGGGCGGTGACTGGATCTCCAGGTGCTCTGCGTCCATCATGGTGATCAGCTCTCGTCGCTTGTCGAGGAGGTTCTGCTCCTGAAATATTATGGTTTTGGGTTACGGGATCGATTCACTGCAATTGTAGACGATTTTGTAATATGCCTAGACTTGAAGTAGCTTGGCTGAAGAAATTTTAGAAAATATATCATATGAAATGAAAGGAAAGAGTAAAATAAAAATTAGTTTGAGATGTTTCTTTCTAAACATTGCTTCTTAATGTTGAAATTTACCATAAGCATAAATTACAATTTGAACGACATAAAATTACTTTTCATCCCAAAAAACGAATGACTCCCAAGGGCCTAGCTGTAAAACACGGTTAGAATTATATATTTTCTCATTTATAATATCAGTAGGACGGTTGTCCGTTTGTCTCTGGCCGTGTATCACTTAACATAAGGTGATCGTTTGCCCCTCACACATTAAAACATAAAAAGCAACAAAAATACCTAAAACAATTCGTTTACTGCGGAATTTCGGTCATATTCTACAAGGGGATCTTGTCAAACGCGATAGAATCTGTCAAAAAAAATAAGTAGCTGTTACCCGCGGCTTCGCTCGCGTGGTACACAAAATAAATGTTTGTACATATTTCTTCAGTCCTTCAACTATCTCCATACTAAATATCACATCGACCCGCTGATCCGATTTGATGTGAAAGAAGGACAAACAAACACTTTCGCATTTACAATATTAGTATGGATTATGAACAGAATAACAGGTCGAGGTTAGTAGCGTGCTGTGGGAGAGGCCGCCTTCCAACAGTGGACTGCAATAGGCCGATGATGATGAACAACATTCGCGAAAACATACGACAACGATATAAAAACCAACTCACCAACTCAAAGTCCCATTCTTCGCAGAACAATCGCTGGCAGTTTTCATTCATGTCAAATAACTTAAAAATAGTCAAAAAGTTCTAGAAGTAAAAAAAAGTCTAAACTGTTCGCTTCGTAAGGTCCAAGTACACCACCAATTGAGCCCAAATTTAGACAATATACTTCAAGATTTGTTTCATCTATCTTTTATCTTAAAACACACACTTCGATATAGGGCACAGGCGAACCAAGTAAGGTGCAGAGGCTTGTATTTAAAAAGCCCTCTCCCATAAGGTTTTTGACTTTGAGCTCACACACACTTGTGTCGACCGCTGTCAAACACCGAGTGAAAGCTGTTGCAGTTTTGATGTGATTTGGGCGGAATGTTACCTGGAAAATAAGCAGGTTTCAAAATGCACTTTATTTCTATGTAATAGGGTGCTTTGTGTAACGATGTATTTTGTTCATTAACTAATAGTTACGTAGAAACGACAGACAAAACGTGTTTGTCTTTGGAAATAACTAGAGGCATGCGAAATAACAATTAAGTTATTGTTATTGTCATGTTTTTAGGGTTCCGTACCCAAAGGGTAAAAACGGGACCCTATTACTAAGGCTCCGATGTCCGTCCGTCTGTCACCAGGATGTATCTCATGAACTATGATAGTAAGACAGTTAAAATTCACGGATGGTGTATTTCGGTTGCCGCTATAACAACAAATACTAAAAAATTAAATAATATGAATATTTAAGGGGGCCCCCATACAATAAAAGTGATTTTTTTGTTCGTTTTTGCTCGATGTTGACAACGGCAACAGGTAGACACTTGAAATATTCACAGAATATTAAGTTATATATTGTCTTTAAAAAACATTAATTAAATTAAAATAAAACAAATATTTAAGGGGGGCTCCCATACAACAAACGTGATTTTATTGCTAAGGCTCCGATGTCCGTCCGTCTGTCACCAGGCTGTATCTCATGAACTATGATAGTAAGACAGTTAAAATTCACGGATGGTATATTTCTGTTGCCGCTTTAACAACAAATACTAAAAAATTAAATAATTTGAATATTTAAGGGGGCTCCCATACAACAAACGTGATTTTATTGCTCGATACTGATAACGGCAACAGGTAGACGATTGAAATATTCACAGAACATTAATTTATTATTATTCACCTTAAAAATAAATATTTAAATTAAAATAATAAAAAAAATAAAAATAAATAAATATTAAATGAGGCTCCCATACAAAAAATAAGCTCCCGTTTTCGTAGATAATGGTACGGAACCCTTCGTGCGCGAGTCTGACTCGCACTTGGCCGGTTTTTTAAACTTTTATGTCTGTACTAATAATATTAGGAAATATGTTTGTTGTGTTAAATAGGCTCCAAAACTACTGGATATGTAAGTCACTAGCTGCGCCCCGCGGTTTCGCCCGCGTAAATTTCGATCCCGTGGAAAATAAAAAAGCAACCCATGACATCCCGAACATTTTTTCGGGATAAAAACTATCCTGTGTTAAACAAAGTTACTCTCTATGTGTGTGCCAAATTTCATGAAAATGGGTTCAGTAGTTTTTGCGCGAAGAAGTAACAAATAAACAAACAAACAAACTTTCACATTTATAGTATTAGTAGGATATATTATATTTTATCAATTTAGTATATTTTATCACGATTCATCAATTTTTATTTTGATCGCACAAATAAGTGGAGACGAGTTGTTTGTCCTTTCATTAATCAAAATGAAAAGATAAATCTGCTGCTGGGGGCAACAAAAGAATAATCCGTCAACTTGTAATCTCTCCAACATAGATAACAAACATTACATAATCGTTCATAAGAAGTTGAAATAATAAAAATTGAGGAAAAGTAGTTAAAATGTAACGTCATCTCTAAACGTCACAATAATCTGGCGAAGCTCCTCCGAAACCACAATTATTTTAATATTTGTTAAGTTTTTGTGTTGAGTAGCCATGAAAACAACTGGTAAGGAATATTTCTAG
The DNA here is from genome assembly GCA_001625245.1 of Calycopis cecrops. Classification (NCBI taxonomy): domain Eukaryota; kingdom Metazoa; phylum Arthropoda; class Insecta; order Lepidoptera; family Lycaenidae; genus Calycopis; species Calycopis cecrops. The sequence continues at coordinate 45,844 of LUGF01024341.1, forward strand.
TTTTTAGGGGTCCTTTTTTACGTTATCCCTAGGCCTTCAGCCTATAGGTCTCTAAATTTGACCTGAGACTAGTCTACCGCAAAAGTCGCTCAGCATGCCTAGATGCCTACATATAGTATCCTAGTACATAAATCATTCGTATATACAATATACTTAATGTGTGTTTTTTTTATTTTCAGGTAAGTTCAGCGCTACCACCAACGTCGCGAGACGAGGTCGAGTGATTTGTCTATTGGACGTCACAGATCGGTATAATAATAAAAATAGGCCTTTTTATTATTTTCACAACATTTTAACAATAATTAACAACAAAAAAAGTATTTTATATTAACGAAAAGTATATTATGTACAAGTTAACTAAATTTCTGGCTCCTTTAGGGCACAGACCGCCCTTAAACTATCCTAAGGTTCATCGTAATTATATAGTCCTGTCAAATTAGCTTCAAGGTAAGATTGTAATCTAATGAATCTTCAACCATGCCGTCTTCTTCTTCCTGTCGAGTAAAAGTGAATTGTTCAAAGAGCGATGCATCAGATGTCTCTTCGCATATGTCGTAAGAATCTTCTACTACTGGCGATGCCACATTGTTACCGTTTAGCTGAAAAATACAAAAAAACACATTTTACAACATTAGACCTTGAATCATTTAAATGCACACATCGAATCGATGGAGACTTTTCAGAAATATAATTTAAAAAAACGTAATATTGTTCCCACCATTCATGCCAAATTACAGCTTTGTGCGAATTAATTTAAGCTTCAATGTCTATTTTGACCGGGCCTAACCATTGATATCTTTGACAATATTTAATTTACTAATTGCAACGAGAGAACACGTAGTGATTATATTATCTCTGGCCCTGAGTAGCGCAACTAGTTATAAAGTTGTAGAAAATAAAAACACTTTACACACCTACTATATTTTGTGCAAGAATTTGTGGGTGATCAATAAAACTACTCGATTGTTTCTATTATAGTTTCCAGTGTGTACACCCATGCTCAAGCGTCTGCTGTCAACCACATCCAAAGATGCTGAGTATGGAAATTGACATAATATTCAAGTATTACAATAGAATCAACAATTTCTGCTAGCGTAATAGCCTCATATTTCCAAACACTACACATGCGTAGATTTTTACCGATGTGTGTTCACTTTAGTATATTTATTGACATAAAATTAAGCCCTAAGTACATACGCTGAGAGCCTGTACGACATGAGACTCTCTGCACATTTACCTTGTGCAATAAAAATTATAGACGCCATCAAAAACACCTATAAAAATTTCATTGTCTTCACCTCGTCAAATGCTTATCGATATCCACGCCACGTCCCCACGTCCCGCGCCTCCGCGTCCCCAAGTCCCCGCTCAAAAGCCCCGGCGCGCGCGGAATGCGGCCCGATATTTGTCGTCTGCCGCATATTAAGAGCCGCATACTTGGCCCGCATACTCCATTGAAGGAGCTAGAACAATAAATGCGGAATGGATGGTATTCGATGGCAGTAGGTTGGACGATTTAAAATTAAACGCCATTATTAATACGCAAAAGGCAAATGGATTCCGCTAAATGCTTTGTGATGGAGTCTTCGATTATCTTGTGATTTTACTCCAATTCGTGGATTGTGTTTTAAGAGTTCCGTACCTTAAAAAAGCCTCGTGGTATCTGTTGTGTGAGAGAGCTGTACTATGTATTAGGTTATAAATACTTGTTTGAGACTTTCGCGTTCGTTCCACATATTGTGGTTATTTTACGAGGTTTAACCCAATAAGACTTATTAAAGGTAAAGCACAGGTACGACCGCACATGGAGTACTGCTCTCACCTTTGGGCTGGAGCCCCTCTATATCAACTCGCTCCATTTGACCGCATCCAACGTAGAGCGACTCGAATCGTTGATGATCAATGTATATCCGATCGGCTTGATTCTCTGGCGTTACGGAGAGATGTAGGCTCGCTCTGCATTTTCTACCGTATTTACAACGGGGAGTGTTCCGAGGAGTTGTTCGGTTTAATACTTGCAGCGAAGTTCCACTTTAGGACATCCCGGCAGAACTCCAAGTTCCACCGCCACCACCTAGATGTCCCAAAGTATACAACTGTGCGTTTCAGGCGCAATTTCTTACCACGCACAACATCACTTTGGAACGAGCTGCCACAGTCGGTATTTCCGAACCTATACGACCTGGGTTCCTTCAAGAAAAGAACTTACTCATAATTAATAGGCCGGCAACGCGCCTGCAAAGCCTCGAGTTTTGCAGATGTCTATGGGCGGCGGTAGTCATCTACCAACTGCTCGTTTGCCCCTTATCCTATAAAAAAAAGGTACTAGTTAAAACATATGTGAATATTTAGGATTGGGATTTTATATATAATGCCAATATATTTCTACTAGATATATAATACAATTATTTTAAAAAATCTGGGTAGATTTTAATACTTAGATAGGCTTTGCTAGTGTTATTCCAGATTTTAATCTACATCGGTGCCAAATTTGAACTAAATCGTTTTAGCTGAGCACGTACAAAGAAAGCGAAATTTTACACGTAGAAAACACATGTAGACATTCTAATTTATAATACTAGAAAGATAAGAAATTGTATCCTACTATCCTACTAATCCTACGAATATTATAAATGCGAAAGTTTGTAAGGATGTTTGTTACTCTTTCACACAAAAACTACTGAACGGATTTTCATGAAACTTTACAGCGATATAGCTTTCATATCAGAATAACATAATAAGTTAAAATTTATAAGGATTTTTGAAGTTCGAAATACACGCGGGCGAAGCCGCGGGCGGAAGCTATTATTATATGATGATGATGTTATTCTCGACACAGACTACATACATTACATGTTCTAGTAATATAGTATATAAAATATATTAACGAGGCGTGACATCGAATAGAAAGTGAGTCATTATACTTAACCTTGAACATCGTCGTGGCCTGGTGACGGCACTACTTGTCTCTGCCGCATGGAGCGTCACTATCTTATACATCCCTCTCAACTTCTGTCGCGTCGCCCGATCACACTTTTCCTAACGCTCTTTTCCCGCATTCAGCAGCTTACTTCTTCTTCAAATAAGTTTTACTTCAAAAAAAATATCTTATTTTATTTTCGGTTTCTTTTGTAGTCGGTTTTTTTTTAATTTAATTTGTTTTTGGTTTATTTCAAAAAGATTTAGCTCAAGGGCATATTCCTTTATGTCACTAAATAATCTGCTCTTATCTTATATATTAATGGCACAATCTTTTAACACAATGGCTAGGCATTAGGAACAGATAAACATGAGGTGGAAGATTGATGGTAGCCCCACTGTATCCATCTACTCGGTAAAGGCGTGAGGATGATTGTCATGTGATTTTTAGCAGGTGCGAGTCCCGCATAACCATCCAGATAAATCCGGTGAAAAAAAGGGACAGCTAGACATAAATGTGTATATTATAATACATAATTTGCAATATTAACATTCATGTGTGTGTGCCTAAGTTATTTGCAAGTTGAACTGCGCGCCACAAAACGCATTTAGGTACGTTTTTTATTCTCGACAAATTCGAGCCTTTTTTATAACAGTAATCCCAATAGTATACGGGCAAATGAGCAATCCTTGCCTAACTATCGAAGCCCATATACATCTGCATAATTGTCATGCACACGTGTCATCCTCACCAAACATTCACGGAGGGCCTTCGAAAAGTTTATTAAATTATTTGGAAACATATGAAATTTCATTTTCAATGTTCATTAGTTCAGCTGACACTTATTTGTCGGTGACAATTTGTTTTTATTTAATTTGTACATTCACACACTTATTATTAAACATAGATTAACTTTATTCAAGCATTATCCTAGTATTAAACTAACATATTTTTTTTTTTTTTTTTTTATTTTTTTTTATATTATATAATTAATATCTGTGGACTTTACACACCACGTTAGCCTAGCCCCGTGCTAATTACCGTAAGGACTTGTGTTACGGGTCTAGTACCCGTAACACAAGTCCCACAACGGAATATATATAATATGTTTTATAAATTTAAGAAATATTATATATTTAAGATTTTTATTATAGAAATACATATAAATACATATTATATAAACATCCATGACCAAGGCGGGATTCGAACCCGCGACCCCTGGCGCAACATGCTCCACTTGTCCGAGCGCTGTACCACTGCGCCAGCCTGGTCGTCAAGTGGTGACATATGTCAACGTTTATGTGGTTATTATTATGGGATTTCACAGATTTCAGTTAAATACTTGGTTAATGCTTGGATAAAGTTAATCTGTGTTTATTAATAAGGAAGATATTCTTTTAGTTTTATTTTCTCTTTATTTATCGGCAATAAAGGGCTCGAGCTGTTTAAAATGAGAGCAAAAATATATTTTTGAAATAAAACTTCTTTACGAGCGCTTGACTTAGGGGACGCTAGCGAGAGTGTTACAAAAATGTGTTGATCGGGCGAGACCAACGGAAGTTGTCATTCCAATTCGATTAAATTGAAACTTCTTTGTATTCAAAAATAAATATCATATTATGACATGTTATGTCATTGTAAATACTGCAATGAATTTGTGTATTAAATCAATAATTAAGTTTTACTTCAGTTGGGTGGACATTGTATTTATGTCCAGCTATCCTTCCTAATCACTGGGTTAAAAGCTATAAATTCAGGTCTTTTCATGTAATAAATAGAATAGAAAAATATACGAGCTAATTATGTGTTTAGTAAAATATAAGTAGACCTCTCAGCTCAGTCTGTTTTTTTTTTATGGTATAGGAGGGCAAACGAGCAGTTGTAGCCATTTTCATGACTACCGACGCCCATAGACATCTGCATAAGACTACAGATGCGCTGCCCCCCTTTCTCTTCCCACCTCCGTGGACCTGTTTTAATATAAAACCAAAAAAGTACCCTTAGTAAACGCCACACTGGGCCGGCACCCCTCGCTAACTCAACACCAGCATAAAGTGACAGCTGCTGTGCTGTCGCGTTTCGTGCGGTGTGTAAGAAACCGGTGACCCATGAAGGTAGGAGGAGAAAGGAGGGCAGCGCATCTGTGCACCCTCTCTGCGGACGTCTATGGGCCTTCGGTAGTCATGAAAATGGCGCGCACTGCTCGTTTGCCCCCCTATACCATAAAAAAGAACAACCGACTGAAGGAAGGAGGATGGCAATTCAAATATAAAAAAAAATATTTTTCTTACAGTAGACCATGTTATTAAGTCGGTCCAACTTCAAAACACCGTACTCAAAGTTTAAGTAAATCGCTAGAAGTCGGTGCCAAGGCAAAGGTAGTTTCTAGGTGCTTCTCTCAATATAAAACTGGCACCAACTTCGAATAATTTAATTTATTTTAAAACTTTTAATGCGGTGTGAAACGGATATATTTTTATTTTATTTTAGGCGCCCTCCTTCTTCCTTTTGAAGTCGGTTAATATACTAAAACCTAAGTGCAACCGAGCCAATAGTTTTCTGACAATGTGGCAAAATCGGTGAAGTCTAACGCGAAATAATCGCGAATAAACAAACATACATACATACATACATACAAGTCAAACTGAGGTCTTCCTGATGTCTTAAGTTTACGCAAATATTACACTTTACAATAAAACAACATTGCGGCTTGTTATATAAAAAATTAAGACCTCCATTTTTAAGTCGGTCTTTTGTCCTGTAACGCCAACTTAAACCTGATGATATATTAACGGACTTGGCCCACCACTCGTTCCCACCGCCGCGCTGCTACTCCTGTGTCGCGAGGATCAACAGCGCCAACCACATTGACCCTTTGATATACTCGCAGGGAGCCCGAGGGAAAAGATAAATCTGTCTTGGGTCCCGCAACAAATTTAATCAGAAGAAATATAAGGAGGAAGAGGTTCTAATTTTCCTTCCCAGTCTGTCCAAGCTGATGATGATGAATCAACAATATACAAGGCGAGATTTACTGTAACAATACTCGCTAACGATAGTAAACGTGCGCCCGGCGATATCCGGGGCATCCGGGACCCAGGCGCGGTAAATAATGCCCCGGCTTGATGTACTGTGTCACCGATCTGTGTGTGGATAGCTGATAGGTTGTTCATTAATATTAAACGAAAGTCGGAGCTGCTGGTGAATGTAGACATAAACATCCGCATAGAGGTTTTGTAGACGTGTTCTCTTAGCCTAGTGGGCCAACGGCACTCGCACAGTTTGCTGCACATTTTAGCAAGTGGTCTGCAATGTAACATGGCACTACCTGAAACGATAAGGAGTTATAGTTGTACCACGAAAATAAGTTACATCGCCTTTCGTCGTTGACGCAGAAGAGTGCAACATAGGCCGATCTAATCCGATTTATAATACCAATTCAATAAAAACCTTATTCCACAACCCATAAGGCTTAAAATATAACTACACGTGAGCTCATGCTATCTCGCTCGCGATATCTGTGCTGCATGACTTTAACGCGTATAGTGCCACAAACATTTCTGACCCGGTCGTGGCGGCGCTCTTCTGACAAGAGTGACAAGTCTTGTCTAATTAAGTATTGCCATCAAATGATATATTCCGATTTTTAGGGTAAAAATAATGTCCGATGCAGGAAGTAATTGAAATTTTGGCATCACAATACTAAAATCATGATAACTATTATTTTATTAGTTATTTAGAAATAAAAGAATGTAGTATTATATTTTAATGTTGTAATTATGGTCGTGTAAAAAATCAAATTTACAAACAATCAACATTTTTACTTTATTAGTTTATTAATGGAGCTTGGAGACGTTTCTCTTCTTGCATAAAAGAAAACACTTTAAAAATATGTTTCTCCCATCCCTTTAGGGTAAACGAGTTTTGTGCGTCGCTCCACTATTAAAACTGACAACAGATTGTCATTTCAAAATGACGGCTTTAGTTCCAGTCTTGGTCACCGGGCCAGAAAAGTTTGTGGCACTGTAGACAGATTAACGTATGTATGAATGACAGCCTATGACAGCTGACGTTCGGCCAAGCAACTGACGAATGCCAATACAGCCAGCTCTAGTTTGACCAATGGCGAATGAAGAATTTTCTGTGCAAAAATATTGCCTGGTGATTGGCTGAAATATTATCGCGCCTTTCAATAAAATGTTTACTGCGCAGGTACATCGGTGTAACTTATTTCTGTGGTACTATTATACATTAGGAGGCGAACTATAGTTTTTTTGGATAGACAAGTAGTATTTATGGGGACATACCAGCAATCAAACTCTATGGATCAATACTGACGGACACACATATCCATATCATTCTTATTAGGTATACTTTCCTTCTCTTCCTATGGACCACCTGAAACTCACAAACCTTACACAACGCGACATAATTGTTGTCACATTACAGTGGCAACATGTAATCGAGTGAAACCCTTTATGTAGGCCTCTTAATAATTATATAGATATACAGATATAGAGAGATAATTAAAAATATAAACTATTACCATTAGAGAATTTGTTTATTAAATTGTCTGGAAAAGTGAGGTTATAGGATAATTGTTTAAGCAAATTGAATACTAAGTTTTATTTATTTTAAGATTCAAGTTATTTTATTTGAAGTTAATTTGGGAAGGTAAATAAAATCCAATATTAGCTTGACCATATATTATCCACTGAGTCTAATTCCTTAAAATTATTTCCAATAAATTAAAGCTTAACTATATAAATATAAGTTCAAATACTAGAACAATCCCTAGGGCGTGGATATCTGTTAGGTTTGCTATTACTTGTGTCTGATAAAGCACTTACTGGTCTAATAATAATTTTACAACTAGAATGCATATGATTTATCATTGATTACTAATATTAATTAAACAAAATGTAAAGAACTCAGCTGATGAAAGTTACTGATGTCCACCCGAGCCGGCTGTAGTATACAGGATAAATTTCATTTGCAGACGCACAGATAGGTGAATGTAAAACTTGAAAAACCCCTTTTACTGGGTATTGGTTTTTATGTGGGGACCATTCCTGAGTCCACTCACCACTTGTATAAAGTTCAGGATGATTTATACATCTTCCTCTATAAATTTTAGGTTATATTTTTTATGTTTTATATATATATGGTATTAAACCTGAAGAGAGAAGGAGCGAATAACCTCTGAAAGATAGAAAAAAAAAACAGGTTATCTCACTAGACCACACACGTGGCGATATACATTTATAATTGAATTGAAATATTTTATGAAAAACACAACAAAAGGTTGCTAATACAATTCTCAACAAAGTTATACAATAATTAAATTTGACTAAAGTGAATCTAACCTATATGACATGTGACAAGAACAAGTGTGTTACAAAGAGAGGATCTTATTTAAATTGATTTGCTATAAGCGACAGCTAAAGATTGCAATATAATTAAAGAATTTTACAATTACACAAGTAATAATATTTAACAAAAAGGTCTACTACATGACACATGTTCGTAACAGTGAATTAGTGAATTAGGAAATATAAGCATACATACCCTTCAAATATATGGCCACTACATTTTAAATTATTATTTTAATATAATTATAAATAATCCCATATGGGTATTTATTTAATTTTAAGTTTTATTTAAATCGACATCGCCAGCCATGATCAAAAGCCACGACCGAAAGAAAAGACATGTCACAGATTGACATATGGATGCGTCTTCTTCTTTTTTTTTTAATTTCAGCCATAGGCAAAAATAAACTTGTTACACGAGGATACCATCCCTGTCTTGCCAGCCCAATTCATCATTATTGACACAATTTCTTATACCCCGCCATCCATAAAATATTGAGATCAACGGTAGCGAGTGAAGGTATAAACATTTATAACCCGGATCAGATGCGTCGGTTGAAAACGGTTCGAAGGTATTTGTTACGCCACTTTTACGGTTACGACAGAACTTGGAACTTAGGACACTGCGAATGTAGTATGTGATGTTATCTTATCTATTGTTGTGTTGGCTTTAGGATAATTGCCATTTGGCAATTCTGCGTTGCATCTGAACTGGGCTGGCACGAGATTTCAGTTACATCTTCAAAGGACATGAAATCTGGTTGCGACACGGTATTGACTGTCTTTTTAAGTATATATCTTTCTTCCCTGTCGATGGATGTTTGAAATGGGATGAAGATAAGTAACATCAGCCTTGGAAAAAACGAGCAGTCGGATCCATTTTCATGACTACCGACGTCCGTAGACATACGCATAGATGATATACAGATGCACTGCCCTCCCTTCTCCTCCCACCTCCATGGGCCACCGGCTACTTACACATCACTTTACGCCGGTCTCATGAGGTACCTTCCCGGTCGTGCTGGACCTATTCGTCTGCATGCAATCATGCACTGTGGCACTACCTCTTACAAAATTAAATGAAATAACATCAAACGTGAAATTAGTTTCTGTCGACAAGCAAGAGCTGAGTGAACTAATGTATAATATGTAATGTGATGTGTTCTTGGAGATCCGAATCGGAAATAGAAATAAAAACTATAGTGGGCTGGATATTATTTACTTTACCGATGGCTCGGAATGCTCGGAACGCTTAATGAGGAAAAAAGCGAGAAAACTCAATCCTACGAAATATTTTTAAATCGGAATTATCTACACTTTCACAACTTATCAAAGTACCTAACAATATTTGCAAGAACTTCGTTAACACTTTCACACTTAAAATAAACAAACTTAGAACCTTCCAAGTCGGCGAGTGAAATGTTAAGTCATCGCAACACAGGCCAGACTTAACCTTTTATAGTGGCATGATTCGCTAACTGCCCGCGTATTAATAATTCATCACATTACTCATCACCACACGTGATTAAGTCCCGTCATCATGCGTCATGACACCAACTGCTGAGTTTCGTCGTGTCACAGTTTCTGTTTAGTTTTAATTATTATGTTTTTTTCTGTTAAAATATAGCTTTATAAAAATTTCACCATTCGCACAATTCTTTGAGAATTGGGCTTTTTTTTTCGCTCAAGCCTTTAAAAAAGATTATATTCTAATAATATTATAAATGCGAAAGTTTGTATGTTTGTTTGTTTGTTTGTTACTCCTTCACGCAAAAACTGCTGAACCGATTTTCATGAAATTTGGCACACACATAGAGGGTAACTTGGATTAACTCATAGGAAAAAATTTTGTTATGGGATGCTATGGAATGAGTTTCTATTTTTCACGGGATATAAATTTACGCGGGTGAAACCGCGGGGCGCAGCCAGTTTTTTTCATAAATTCTAAATTAATATTCAAGGATTCTCGGCGCACATCAGCTGTATATAGCGTGCGGGTGTGTGGTCTAACCATCACACACTTATACAGTAGGTAACTACATATACACTAACTACAACTACACATACAGTAGGTGACTATAATAAAAGCCGTTAATCCCGTCGCAGCTCAGCGGCCCGCAGCGCTGCGGCGCTCCGATATCGCGCTTCGCTGCGCTGCGGGAAATATCCACCACAATGTAATACACTGTAAAACTAACCCTCACATAAATCGTTAAATATGTAAATATGAATAAAAACGTATCGAGGTACTTTTTATAAAGGTAAAAATGTATATAGTATTAAATATATTTCCGTTGTACAGTTATGTGTTACAGGTACTTGACCTGTAAAACAAGTCCTTGCGGTACTTTTCAGAGGGCGAGAGTAACGTGGTGTGTAAAAAAATTTATCATAAAGCTGTAGAGTTTGTTGAAGCAGAAGAACTGCTGTTTCGATTTGTAAAACTATGTACCAATATTATGGTAGTCAATAGTAGTGGAATTATACGTGAAACCGCAGGGCGCTATTAGAGTTAGATATACAGGGTTGATAAAAGCGAGAGACATTAAATGAAACCACATATACCTACTATAAGTGCCTATAGTTAATCCGAAACTATTTAAAAAAAGTTTATGACAATTAAACGAAAATACTTTTTTCAAACAAGTTAAATAGTAATAAAATGTAATCATGCTTTGTACCGGGCAGCTACAGCGAGCACGGGGTGAATGACCCCGGCGGACTAAGCGCGTCCGTGTGCTCGATCAGCTTATGATACAGCGTGTACGAAGTGAGTAAAATTTAAAAAAAAATCTGTGGCTAAACTATTGCTCCGATTGATCTGATTTTATTGTGCAGCCTGTAAGTTTTACACTAAATATGTGGTTTCATTTAATGCCTCACGCTGTAGTCAACCGTGTATAGCCTAAAACTAGTGAAACCATTAAGTCATAAGAAAGGTTCTTATACAAAATAAAAAATAACGAAAATCATACGTCGCCAAAAAAGGACGAGTTCTTGAACCGTAGATGGAGTTTCCTGCCACAGTAGTCCGGTAGCATGAAGTACTAGCTCTCCCTGGCCACTTCTGTGGACCTCTAACGAAAATAAATATTGTCAATCACAATAAAATATAACATAACTAGCTGCGCCCCGCGGTTTCACCCGCGTAAATTTCGATCCCGTGGAAAATCGAAAATCATGGCAGCATCCCATAGGAACATTTTTTCCTATGTGTTAATCCAAGTAACTCTCTCTGTGTGTACCAAATTTCACGAAAATCGATTCAGCAGTGTTTGCGTAACGAAGTAACAAACAAACATACAAACTTTCGCATTTATAATATTAGTAGGATATTTAGTCAGATAGCTTTCTATGAGTGGAAGAATAGTTAAAATCAGCCCTGCAGTTTTGGAGCCAATTCTATACATATTACTTACATGTTTTTGTATGTATCGAAAAGGCTCAAGTTTGATCATATAACTAGCTTTTATCCGCGGCTTCGCTCACGTTTTTTGATAAAAGTATACTATGTCCTTTCTATGGCCTCTAAAAATTAATGAACCTAACCGATGTTAGGTAGTTTTGAAAGCGTAAGAAACAATGTTACATTCACTTTTATAATATTAGTAGAAATGTTATTTCCTAATATGTAGCTGAAGGAATTGTTAAAATTGGTCCGCAGTTTTGAAGCCTTTTCGATACAAACAAACAGACAACCTTCTCTTTATAATAGTATGGACAAGTAAAGATAATAGGCCCAGTCAAACGTGCAAATCCGAACGCGCCGCTTAGTGTATAAAACAAAAAGACCCCCACAATGGACGGTCTATTAACAAAAAAACCCCCAATTACACAAAAATCACGTGACAGACGAGTGCTCGAGCGCGACCCATATAAGATAATTTGGCGGGCTTCCGGCCGCAGACAAGATGGCGGACAACATGGCCGCCGCAATTTCCGCCCGGCACTTTGAGCGCCTGCGTTTGACGCGGGACGATTCACTTGTAATTGGCCTCTTTGGGCTGATATCCATATCTCTATGGCATTGTGCCGCTAATAGGTATCGGGGGCGGAAAAAACAATATTCCCGAACGCGAGAAATGGCCTGTCGTAGATGAGGGTAGTTTTACAAAACGCCATTTTCACGTTTAGTCTAAATATTCATTTCACGGAGGTCTGGATCGTAAATCTTTTGAACAAAACGCCAACTTAGATATTGTTTCATCTCACAAGTCGCGAAGAGAGCCTCGTCTTCCCATACAAGGTCCCAGCTCAGAACCTCGTTGGTCAACTGCATATTTTTTGTGCATAACTTTTAAGCAGACATGTAATGCAAAAAGCGCACGAAACGCGACAGCAAAGCCGACGAGTGAGCGGGCAGCGCCTCGCCGGACCCGCCCGCCGGCCCGCCGGCCCGCATGCAGCGTGGCATTACCTTGTGGTTGTGCCTTCAACTAATATTGAAATTAAATACAATCTTTATATTTTTTCTGTGTGCGTGTGTCACTAAACTCCTCCTAAGCGACTGGCCTGATTTTAAGAAATTTTTTCGTGTGTATTGAAGGGGGCTTGAGAATGGTTTAGATTCACAAATCAACCCGTCAGATGGCCCTGCAAACGGTTTCTGGTATATACAATATTGTAGGGTATTATGACGGGTCGATAATTCGCCACAGATATAACGCGGACGCGGTAAGTTGGGACCTGGCTAAAATTCCATTCCCCGCTCTCTACCCCCGCACCACCCCCGACGTCGCCATATAAGGGTGAGATCGGGGGAAGTGCGGGGCTAGACAGCATTCTTCGCATTCTTGCCAGGTCCCAACTTACCGTGTCCCTGTAGTACCATGATAACACATTTTTTAATAATGACAAGACAACGTCTGTCGGGCAGCTAGTATTATAAATCATCTGTTAACCCGATCAATGAAAGCCCGTTTAATGCCAACAAACAAGAAGCATTCAATAGCAATATAAGTTTAAACAAAGTTGTCTTTACGACAAATGTAATTAGTTGGATCGAGTTTGATGAGTGCAGACGACGGAGTAACTCCATTACCCGACGCCGCTGATGCAATTAGCCGCCTTTCACACGCAGCACCCGTCTCCCAGCTCCTATCTCCCATCTCCCAGATCACAGCTCACAGCTCTTTCACAGCTCACTCGCTGCCGGTCTGTCGTACAATTAAACGGGCAATCGATTTAAATATGGCGTTTGATTTCACTTTATATTGGTATTATAAAGAGGTGGAGTATCGTTGTTTGTAAGAAGTAATCTGAGGAAATAATCATATTTGAATGGTTCATTAGATTAGGGGTAAAGAAGGGGACCGAATTCGATCAACAATCATGAGTATCCGTGCGCATCGGTTGAAATTAAATGGATCTCGTCTGCCCCATTTTACTGTAAAAAATGTTCTTTCACTAAAAGATGTCTCTCCTCAATAATGTTATTATATTATATCAAGCCCATTACGTGTCCCATTGTTGGGTAAAGGTCATCCCAATTTTTTCCATTTTTCTCTGTTCAGAGCTGCATCACGCCAATCAGGCAGGTATACGTCGAGTTCATCTCGCCATCTCCTTTTTGGTCTGCCGCGTCGCCTCTTTGAGTCCGGGTCCCATAAAGTGGCAATTTTTGCCCAAGACTCGTCAGGTCTGCAGCAGACATGTCCAGTCCAGTTATACTGTCATAATGATAGCTTACTTTGTTTAGATGTTGCATAGGCTACCTTAAACCGCGTAAGTCGAGTTTTGTCTCAGTGGTTATGGGACTGTATAGCTGCACATAACAAGCGGCCTATATCTCTCTCTCTCATTTTGAAGAGATCCGGCAGTAGATGTGCAGAAGGATTCAAGGATTCTTGATTGCAATTTATATAATAAAAAAAAAAAAGTAAATTGTCGATAATTCTAACTAATGTATCCTATTACACAAATATGAATTTTTAATTTTAATTTAATTGATAAACAGATGCGTTGCCCCCCCTCCTCCCACCTCCAGGGGCGGCATAAAACGCGACAGCACAGTTGTCACTTGACGCTTGTCTCGTGTAAGCGAGGTACCTTCCCGGTCGTGCCGGCCCAATTCGGCTACGAGTATGCAGCGTGGCACTACCTCCTCCTAAACCTTAGGTAACTGGCCCGACATAACCAAGGAGGTTTTTCTCTCACGTGAAACCGCCGCATAGGACCGGGCCGGCGCCGCCATGATTTATTATCAACATAATTAATTATTTACCCTACCTTAAGGGACGCTCAGGCAGACCCCGCGCCGTCACACACCTGATACCGCCAATAGGCTTCTACACACGTGTATGTGAATTAAATTATTTAATTGATTGCCTGATTATGATTCTGTTAACGGATTGTAATAAGACTTCGTTCTTCTGATTGCGTAAGGGAGAAACGTGCAGTCGGAACCTTTCGACCGACTTACGCAAACTTATTATTAGGAAAAAACAATTGGAGAGAAGGGCAACACCCTTCTCTCCAATTTTTTTTTCCTTTTTATGGTATAAGGAGGCAAACGAGCAGTCAACCAATTTATGGCTACCGATGGTCACAGACATTCGCGTAGAGACAAACTACGTTGCTCACCTTCCTCCTTCCACCTCCAGGGGCCACCGGCTACAAAATGTATCCAGAACTCACAAGCCATAGGAAAGTACAGTATAATCAGCACTCGACATCTACAGCCGATACGTCCTCGCTCGTGCGCGCCCGATAAGGCTGCAACGCAGCTCTGACGTACAGATATTGATGCAATAAAAGCACCACGTCCATACGGCAGTGCACTTCTGTTGAACACGTTATTATATCTGGGAGGGATTTGGCCCCGTCACGCGCCCCGTACACTCTCCGTGCATTACGCGGGGCCGCAGCGGCGCCGGCCACAGGCGGTAGCGGGTATGTGCCGGGGAACTCCACAACGAATAATTAATAATAAACTAAAATTGAGAAAAGGAAGTTTGTCTGTTGAGCACGAATCTAAGGACGAATCTTGAGAGATCAGGGATAGCTATAGGCAAGACAAAGTCAAAGGGCAGCATCATACTAAAATCTAGTATTTAATCAAATTGCGACTTAACTATAGGTAGCCAAAAAAAGATTTATGGGGAGTCTTATCGGGGTCATTTGAAAAGGCATTGGATAAAAATAGGATGTGTTTCACTGATAAGTGACATTTTCGGGAAAAGCCGGACGAGGATCGAGGTTCCGCCGAAGAGTATGATGGCATTCCTCGTCGCTTCCACCAGTAAGAGCTCGTCAAGCACTTCCAGTTAATACATTGCATGCCTGGTGGACTCGAAAACGTCTTTGAGACCCGCTTACGCTGAAGATAGACCTCCCGAATCCTGCTCTGGCCGACCCAGTTGGCGTCGTCGGCCGGGGTCTGCTCGCCCTCGTCCCACTTTCGTGCAAGCGGAGAACCCTTCCATATCTTTGTCTCTCTCCTTCACTTTTCCTAAATCCCGTTTTCGTGGCATAACAGCTTCGCAAAGTTGACCAAAAAACGTACATTTAACGAAAAAAATACGATAGTAAAAGAGGCTAAAGTTTTTGAACCACTTTAGTGAAGTTAGGCAGGAAAAATTATTATAAATATGCGTCAAAAATACTATACGTATGCTATAGTAACTCCACTTTTCTATATTCCGTTTTCACAAGATATTTTTGTATAACAACATAAAACTCAAAAAATACCTTGATTGCACAACCCGCTACCGCTTATGAGCACCACCACACGGCCAGCAGATGGCAAGGCGCAATAAGTCAGAATTTCACTAAGAGTGTTCCGAGTAATGCGGTGAGTGGTGGAGTGAAAAAAACATGGCCGCCGGATCAGCGCGTGACGTCATTTACCAGTGAGTGCACGGAGATGGAGAGGCGTTTTACAATTATTTATAAAGATTGCGGACGGCGGAGAATTCTAACAGGCTTTAAGATTTAAGCCTCAAAAATAGAACATTTTTTTAATCTTCTCAATGTATATATTAAATTATTATTATTTTTGTATACTTTTCATAATAATATCAGAGGGCAAATGAGCAATCGGAGCCAGTTTTATAGCCACCGACGCCCACACACATCCGCACAGAGGCTACATAGATGTGTTGTCCATCCTAGTAGTAAGAGGTAGTGCTACGCTGTATGCTTGCATGCAGCCGAATTGGGCCGGCACGACCGGGGAGGTACCTCTCGCTTACACGAGACCGGCGTGAAGTGACAGCTGTGCTGTCGCGTTTCGTGCGGTGTGTAAGTAGCCGGTGGCCCATGGAGGTGGGACGAGAAAGGGGGGCAGCGCATCTGTATAGTCTCTATGCAGATGTCTATGGGCGTCGGTAGTCATGAAAATGGCTACAACTGCTCGTTTGCCCCCCTATACCATAAAAAAAAATCCTCCCTCCCACTTGGGACAGGCGTTAATTGGTAATGTTACCAATTAATAACTAACATTATAAAAACATTTTAATTAAAGAGTGGACCCGGTTTCCGACGCCTTTTCATAACATCATTACTTTTAATCTAATTAAAGGTTCTTCATGGAAGATGCTTTTTAAAAGTTTTTAAAGGTTATTTTTAGAAAATCTGCTACTTGTTAATGATATGATGAAGCGTTTCATTTAATTAAATATCAAGTATCGTCAGCCCTTAAGCCTTTGCGTGTGAACTAATGATAAATAAACAAGATGTGTATTATGTTCTTGGTTTGTATATGATTTTGCAATCTTGTTCTATCTCTCATTTTAACTCGAGAGAAAAATTAGATTATACTCCTGCTCCTGCTTTTTTCTCATTAATTTTTTGCGGACCCTGAAGATTTAGCTTTTCCCTCGGGTTCCCTGTGTGCCTTGGCGACAAGAGGCAGCAAGAGCTGTAGGAATGAGAGGTGGGTGAAAAAAAGATCATACTTCAATTTACTGTGAACTACCTACTTATGAACATCACATATCTTTTAGTTTTTTTTTGCAAAATATTTAAAATCTTGCATTTCATCAACTTGAGTCATGATGTGTGAATCCCGTTTTAACCGCGTACCACTGGTGATACTCATACCAGCAGTGGTACTTCACTAGACAAGTCAAAGACAAGAAAACTCGATGAAAGTGAAATTTAAACTTAAAAATAAAAGGCGGCGGCAAAAGACGTGACAAATCCTCGGAACCGAACAGAAATGTAAATTCAAAAAGATTGAATAAAACTTGGGGATCGGTAAAAGTTTTAACAAGTAAAGAGTTTGATCCGAATAATTCCAGTTCTGTAA
>LUGF01024342.1:0-11537 GCA_001625245.1 Calycopis cecrops
GTAGTGGTGGGAACGAGTGGTGGGCCAAAGCCCAATTTACCCAATTGTGGGTCAAAATGGGTTGAGGAAGAGAGAGGGAGCAGGGGGCAAACGAGCAGTAACCTTTTGATGACTACCAACGTTCATGAACATCCTCACGTAGGTTCTGCCGATGCATTGTCCCCTTTCCTGCTTCCTTCTCCATGGGCCACCGAATACTGCATGAAACAGGACAGTATAGATTTCGCTTTACGGCTGTATCGTGTGAGCGAAAGTACACCCCAGGGCAGACAAGGGTCTATAAGAGTCAGTAGTCATGAAAATGGATCCATCTTCTCATTTGTCCTTAGCTGTTAGCCGCGGCTTCGCTCTCATAAAAAAGAGCCGATGGCACTCTTCAGTCCTTCAACTATCTCCAAACCATATATCACATCGATCCGTTGATTCGACTAGTTGTGAAAGAAGGACAAAGAAACAAACAAACAAATACACTTTCGCATCTATACATAATATAATAAATCTATAGAAGGGTCAATTCTGTACATTGAAAATATTGAAAAAATAAATAGCAGGGGTGTTACTGGATCGATACCAAACCTAAATATGCGATTAAAAAAATTTTGGTCTGTCTGTATGTTCAGGCATCACGTGAAAACTAACGGTTCGATTTCGATGAAACTTGGTATAATTATACCTTATTATCCTGGGCATAAAATGGGATAGGTACTTTTTATCCTGGAAAAATACGTAGAAAAAAAATAAATCCATCCACGCGAAGACCGACATCCGAGTCTCGGGCGGAAGCTAGTTTATAATATTAATGTAAATTAAAAAAAGAGCTATTTAAAAACCGTGTCCATTTTCAGTGTTGAACGCGAGCGCCGTCAGCGACATGTCCGAGCTGCGGGAGGATAGCAACATGGATGGTCTGGACGACTGCGACCGGGGGAAGGAGAAACCGGAGTGCAAAGTAGTATGGAGTTCAATATATATCAATGAACATTACTCACAAATGAACTGCAATGGAATTCCAATAACTGCCACAATCATTCTTTTGAAGTGTCCCATGTCATTTCTAATACCTACCCATATATAAGGTTGATACAAGCAAGAGGCATTAAATGAAACCACACATTTAGTGTATCATTTCCAGGCTACACAACAAAAATCACATCAATTGGAACTATAGTTTAGCCACAGGAATTTTTTAAAGTTTTTTCTCGCTTCGTACACGCTGTATAGCAGCTGATCGCCGACTATGACCGGCCGGGGTAATTCACCCCGTACGAGGTTGCCGTTTGCTGTACAAAGCCTGTACAAAGCATGATTATTTCTTTTCGCAATAGCGAAAAAAATAATCATGCTTTGTACTAATATGCTATTTTCATTACTGTAGTACTTATTACCGAATTGTCGCGACTTCCGCGCGGATTCCAGCGACTGCTCGAGCAGTCGCGGGAATCCGCGCGTCTCGTTCGAGTTTGTCATGCGATAATAAATATAGTAATTATTATAAAGTTGAAATTCATATGACACATAAACTGCGCTTCGCTTCGCTGCCCTTCGTCGCGCTTTTGGCGTGAATTGACCCTAAGACTAAATTATATTTTTGCGTATTTTTCTTTGATGTGATGTTGATCAAACTGTTTTCTTTTCAGAATGAGTGTATTAACGTGAAAGTGGACATAAAAGAAGAGCCGGTGTAAGAAGTGCATTGTTATTGTGAACAGTGACTCGACTATCTGTGGAAAAACCTAAGAGTAAATGATGCCATGTGTGTTTGGAAAAAAAATATGTACAGTTTCGGTTGTAAAAAATAATTATATTTATAATTTATATACTTCAGTAACTATTTACCTAGTTACTACCTAGTACTAGAAACAAAATAGTTTGCATTATTTTTATCTTCACTTTCGGGATATAAATGTGAATATAATAAGTATAAACCCTAGTGGATTTTTATACATCATAACTATGTTGTAACTTTTTAATTTTTAAAAAATAAAACTATTAATATAGTTTCCATTCATTGTTCACATCTAAACAAGAACCTGAGCCTACTTCTGGTGTTGACCTTAGACCCATTCAATTTGAACATTTCCTTTTTAAAAACAAAATCCATAATGTAATGCTAGGTGGGATAAAACGTGTAGGTAGAAATCGTTTATCAATTCAGATTAAAAATGCATGTGATGACAATTCTTTCGTCGAACTCCCTGCTATAATCTTGGGAGGATACCTAGCCACAATTACAGTGTAGGGAGTTGTGCGTACCATCTCAACTGAGTCGTCAATGGAGGATTGTGTGTTATTAAAATAATTGTTACGTAAGGCTTTGGCAAGGTAATTAAAGCACGCAGACTGAGTAGGAATACTCAACGACCAGTATGGTCAGCAACAAAATCTGTTGCTTTAACATTTGCGGGTCAAAAATTATCCAACAATGTATACTTTTTTTAACTCCTTACTAGTGGAAACTTCTGTATTGCTCACTATTGAACGCAATCTGTGCTGTAGATTTGCTCATATAAAATCCCAGTGCTGTACCTCTATTACGAGTTTTTGTCACAAGTACATGTGACTTAACTACTGTAGTTAACGTGTAAACGCAACAAGCGTAGTAAACTATACCATCCATATTATGAGTAATAATATACTTTACTATACCCTCTATCGAGTACTCGACAGGGACTATAGTTTTTGCTACAATAAGTCTATCTCTTTCTTTCTCATGATAAAAAATAAGGACCACACTAAAACTGTTTGGAATGAAGTTGTTAAGAGTGAAGCTCAAATAAACCGACGAACATGCGAAGTAGATTATTGCGGTATACTCGTGCGGAATTAGAATACGTCTTAAACTCGGTGCGTTAACACGTCAGCGTAACACAAATATCAAATTGTCACAAGTTTCAAGTTCGTTTGTAAACAACAATTTTGTTGATAACTATATTTATAATGGTGGCAGAATCTAAGGCCTCCGTCACTTCTTTTATATAATTGCTCATAGCTGCTTGCGAGAAGAGATTGGCCTCTCCAGCTACACTACACGTTGAACTCTATGTGCATAAAATAAAAGAACACTCAGTACCTAAAAGATGATAAAAATTATTTAATTCAAAATAATTATCGCACCTCTGACGAAAAACAAGTATTAAACTTTAACACAATGAAATAATATGAAGAAGAACGGTTTGT
The DNA here is from genome assembly GCA_001625245.1 of Calycopis cecrops. Lineage (NCBI taxonomy): Eukaryota > Metazoa > Arthropoda > Insecta > Lepidoptera > Lycaenidae > Calycopis > Calycopis cecrops. The sequence goes on from LUGF01024342.1 coordinate 3,178, forward strand.
TGTTAAATTTGATATTGTTAATAAACAATACAAAATAAATTACTTTGGCTTCAAGGGTGACTCTTTCCGTGGAACTTAATGCTGTATGTATTTTTAACATATTATACATAATATTTTTAACATATTAGACATATTTATTTTTTGTTAATACGAAAACTATTATGAAAACGTGACTTCTCACTAGATTAAAGCACCGTGAGTTACTTAACTATTGTAGTTATCGTAATTGTCGATAGCGACTGTCAAAAGTGAGACTCGTAATACCGTTTTGTATGAAAACTTACTTCCCGTAGTGTAGTTTACTATAACTATGACTACTATAGTAAAGTAAGAACGACTCGTAATACTAAATTTAGTTAAGTATAGTAACCGCCAGGGGCGCTGCTACAGTTTCCATATATTCAATTTACTATAGTCGTTAGCGAGTATAGTTTTGTAAACTCGTAATAGGGGTACAGGTCTAAACTAAGATGCTACAAATGTGGACAAATACATGATGGTGAGACATGTAGGCAACGTCCTTCGTGTCTCTTTTCTGGATGACCTGTGACCAAATTTATCTGTCATTCCTCAACCTTATTGATTATCTAAACCTTGTTACCCTCAATGACGGGAGTCCTACTCGCCGTGTGGGACACAGACAGACTTTACGACAGTGACAATGCGAAAAAAAACATTAATATAATGCTCGCGATTTCTGGTGTGTGGTGGGGATCCCATCCATACACTCAAAAACTACTGTATAACGTACTAGCTGTGCCCCGCGGTTTCAACCGCGAAATCCATATAAACTTCAAAACCCTATTTCACCCCCTTAGGGGTTGAATTTCTAAAAATCCTTTCTTAGCGGATGCCTACGTCGTAACATCTACCTGGGTACCAAATTTTAGCTTGATCCGTCCAGTAGTTTGGGCTGTGCGTTGATAGATGGCTATGTCACGTTTGAGTTTTATATATATAGATTTATTCGCAGTCATTTAGACTTCGGATTATTTTTACTGCAAACATGCAACAAGTTAATTCAGGGATTTAGTGTCCTTGATGTTGGGCTAGTACCTACAGAGTATTTTAGCCCGACCACAAACTGAAATGGCAAAAAAAATATCTCTTCCGCCGCTAACACCCGTTTTTACAGGCGAGCTTCTGGCCATTTACGAAGCAGTTTCTTATGTAGAACCTCACCAATTAGAAATCAGTTATATGGCTTTCGCAGACGAGGGATTCTTGTCTGCTAAAATAGAACGCTTACGACCGTATGGAGTAACGCAAACGATGGATTAAACGTACGCGGTACTTTGCATAAATTTTCCGATCCGCGGACAAAAATCGCTCATCTGCGCAGGCCAATGCTCTCAGATTCTAAAAGCTCGATACAAGCCATTTTTGCCAATCAATTTAAATCGTAAATTAAACGTTATTTATCCCTTAAGATAAAAGATTTGTTAAGTGTCATTCTAATAACATAAATGTGAAATCGGTATGGATTTCCCACTGGCGTATCAATGGTAATGAAGGTGCGGACTATGCCAGAGGAGCAATTACATCAGGAATTTTGAGCCAACATAGGATTTACAGTCATGACCTATTCTAACCTCAATCCAAAAGTCATATGCTCTCGTACTGGGGTGAACATTGGTCCCGCACACCTCTCGCTAAGGGAAAAAAACTACGCTAGCATCCAGAATTCAGTATTAGTGATACCTAGGTTTTTTAAATACCGCAAGGCAAGCAAAGTGGTTATCTCAACTGTATGCCGCCTGAGGCTGCACCCATGCACACCTGTTTTCTTAGGTAAGAGTAAGGGATTCCTCATAATATGTGAATGTGGTTTAGACGAGGGCGCCCCAGAACTTTTTTTTTTCCTGCACCAAATTACGTTTTTCACTGTACGATAGTCTCCCCCTGAGATTCCCCGTCCTATTGGTCTAAAATCTTTGTGTATTTTCCCCATTTGTTAAACACTCTGTGTAATTTTGTCAGAATTAATAATATTAAATTTTAATGTAGAGTTCAAATAATGAATTAAATACTAACATGATTTATTTCATTTACCTACATATTTTATTTACTTACTAGCTGCGCTCCGCGGTTTCACCCGCGCAAATTTGGATCCCGTGAAAAACATCCCATAGCATCCCATAGGAACATTTTTTCGGGATAAAATATAACCAATACGGATTCGGAAGAATCCCTCTAAGTAATGGTAAAAGAAATTTTGAAATCGGTCCAGTAGTTTTTGAGCCTATTAAATACAAACATGCAAAAATACAAAGGTTTCCTCTTTATAATATTAGTATAGATTGGTGTATTTAGTTGATAGTTTTAGTATAAGGCAAATTAACTTTCTTTGCAGGGAAACTGTAGCGGGCATCGAAACCTCATTGTTGCCTCATAATACACTTATATAAAGCAAAGTTTGGACAAAAACTCTGATATTGGCAACACCGATAAGGGTCAATTCACACCAAAAGCGCGGCGAAGCGCAGTGAAGCGGAGCGCACTTTCAGTGTCATATAAATTTGAACTTTATTTTCATTACTGTAGTACTTATTATCGAATTCTCACGACTTCCGCGCGGATTCCAGCGACTTCTCGCGCAGTCGCGGGAATCCGCGCGAATCGTCAAGTTTCTCGTGCGATAATAAGTATTATAGTAATTATTAAAAAGTTGAAATTCATGACACATATACTGCGCTTCTCTTCGCCACGCTTTTGGTGTCAATTGACCCCATCTCTCACGAATAATAATAACGCGTTATGGATTTGATAATTATGTTATGTACCGGCAGAGATTTGTGAGCGCAGTCGACAGTCTTATCTCTTATCTGTCAGTGTTTTTTATGTCTGTAAGTTGATCATCATCAGCCTATTGCAGTCCCCTGTTGGACGGCGGCATCTCCCACAGCACGCCACTGGCCTCAATCTTCAGCTAACTTTCACACTTCATGCCCACTTTGCTTATGTCATGACTCCACCTATTTACAGGCCGTCCTACACTACGTTTGCCGGTGCATATATATTATTTGCCGGTCATCTGTAATCTGTCAAGTATAAATTCAAGAAAAATTGAGAAAAAGACGTATATGGCCTTAAGGTTCCGTACCCAAAGGATAAAAAGAAACCCTATTCATGTTGTCTATTCTCTTTGTCACAAGGCTGCATCTTATAGGCCGTGCTAGCCATACAGTTGAAATTCTCACAGATGACGTATTTTGTAGCCACTATGACAACAATTAGTTATATCACAAACTTACATGTAGTTCGTTTCATACAAACTGTGTGCCAGACACCGCCAATACAAGTTTGTCAACTTGTAAGTATAAGTAGTCATGTGATGTGCACCACTTCCTCCCAATGTAGAGGGAAACTTAGTGAGCGCGTCCGACTGGCACTTGGACAGTTTTATTTAATCACATAAATAATGTAGGTATTTGTTAATATTTCCATGACTAGCAGATAACAAAAAACCAATAAAATATTTAAATATTTATTTCACATATTTATGTATGTACCTGCATGACATAAAATAAAAGGAAATGTAATTATAATCGAAACACATTATGTATACAGCACAAATATATTTATTTTCATACAATGCAAGAATTTATATGAGAAAGAAGTTCAATATAAAGTTATCTACTTATTAGTAAGAGATAGTGCCGTGGTGCATTGCAGCTGAATTGGGGCGGCCTACGGGAGGTACCTCTCGCTTAAATGATACCGGCATAAAGTGACATATGCTTTCGCGTTTCATAAAGTTTGTGAGTTATTGGTTGCTCATTGAACAAGAGGAAAGGAGGGAAACGCATCTGCTTAACAATCGTGGGGATGCCCATTGATGTCGGTAGTCATTGAACGGCTCCGGCTGCTCGTTTGCCCCCCTTATACTATAATAAAAATTGTGGCCTTAATACTCGAAATCAAATCAAGTGCGCCTAAATAGACTCCGAACCCTGCGTTAGCTTTAATCTTGCACTACTTACAGCTGTACACTTCATATACTAATAGTTCATCATTTCGTCAATCGTAATCTATAGTCTTATTGCCTATGTTGCTGTTGATTTAACTTAACCTTAATAAGTTCAAGTCTGGTCAAAAGTCTTCCAAATCTTCATCGTCAATAACCGCAGTCACCGCTGAGTCAGTGATATTTTCATCCTGCGATATATTGGCATCCGTTGCCAATTCTTCACTCGCTGGTTGCTGACCATTCTGTGGTTCTTCGCTAAAATCACCCTTGGAATCTACGTCATAGGAACAGTCATCAGGTACGTTAATTGGGGCAGATTTTGGACCTTTCCCTTTCTTTTCCGGCTTGTTCTTCAGTTGTTTTCCGCTCAGCTGGAACGGTTTCAGGGTGATGCTCATGTTATCTGAAATAAATAAATACATTTTATGAATCATGAACATGTATGAATCGAATCATGAACATTAACAGTGGTAACATTTTATAATTTGTATGTGTTGTCCGCCATATCTTAATTATTCAATTTGATTAAATTGATTTTTTGGTTTAAAATTCCATAACACTATAAATAAATAAACGTTTATTTTACAAATTTATATACTGATAGTAAAACAAAAACAAACTCGCCACACATGTCACAACCAGTCTTATGCTTGGGCTTGTCTTGGTTGTTTTGTTAGTCAGTCTTTTTAAATTCTTTACAAATAGCTTCTTATTTAGGCATTTCATACGTGATGGTAGCTTATTATAAATTTTAATACACATTGGAAATATTATGAATCAGACATTCACTCAAAATACATAAAACATTTGAGGGTCACACTACGCCTTTTTGTGCAGTTTGCGAGATAATGCATTGGTGTGATTATACCTTCACCCCTTTATGATTGGTCGACCGAAATTAAACAACACGAACTAATCTCACATCACATCATTTGGGCATGTAGTATTTGACATAGTGAGAAGTATAAAGTTAAAGAGAATTCTGTATTAACAGTTATAATGTTAAGATGACCTCGTGGACAGCTTGGAGATATTCCGCAAACGTTTGTCATAATAATTACTGGATAAATATATCCGTCATAACAATTTGTTAAACTGTAACAAATTAAATGCCAATTATTCAGTCATTATGTATTAGGATTTTTATCTTCGTGATGCATAAAAGATGGTCTATGCACCACATTGCAATCTTATACTGTCCGCTGCTTTGACTGGGGAGGGAAATTGGAATTGCTTTCTAGCCTACTTTTTTCTTTTGATTCGATTTGTGGCGGGTCCCCAGACAGTTCTAGCTTTTAGCTTGGACTCTTTGCATTTAGTATGTAAGTAGGTAGGTAATTCTTCAGTAGCACGGTTCGTCATTATTACAGCATCATTTAACAGAATATTTTTCATGTTTATAAATTTAAGAAATTTTATATCATTAAGATTTTTATTATAGAAATACATATAATACATAGATAAACATCCATGACCAAGGCGGGATTCGAACTCGCAACCCCTGGCGCAACATGCTCCGCTTATCCGAGCCCTGTACCACTGCGCCACTGTCATCGAACATTGATTATTATTTGCTCTACTATATCTATCAACCTTTGCACAATAAACGTTTATTTACTCATTTTATTTATTTATAGGGCGACATGATCTCTCATTGCTTAGTCAGACTTAAAAACGCGACCATGTCCTATATTTTACTAAACAACTCACCAATTTCCGTCCTCGCCAACGCGACGAGTTTGTCGTATCCGTCGGCATCGTTGCAGGTGGCGACGTAGAACTTGCCCTTGTCGCTCTTCTTGAGCCCCACGACCCCGTAGTCCTTCAGGAACGCGTCTAGAGAGGCGCGCGGCGGCGGCTTGTGGTAGAAGTATATACGGATCAGGCCCAGGAAGTTGCCCGAGAGACGCTTGGCTAGTTGTATTTTTACCACCTGGAGACCAAGAGAAATGTATTTTATTCTATTTTTTATTTTAACAATGTATGTACATGGAAACAAACTTATATACTAAACAGAGATATACTACAAGGCAAGTACAAAGGTACAGCTTATTCCATACAGGAATCTTTTACAGCTTGCTTGTATTTAATAGAACAACGTAGGAGTTGGGAAGGCGAAGGAAAGAGAGGGAAGATGTGTGAGGGAGAGAGTGACAGAAGGAAGTTGTTCGAAAGACGTTTATCTCTAAATGCACGCAGCCGAATTGGGACCGTCACGACCGGGGAGCTACTCTCTTGCATGATACTGGCGTAAAGTGATAGTTGTGCCGTATGTAAGTACGGAAGGTGGGAGGAGGAAGGGGGGAAACGCATCTGTATAACCTCTATACGGATGTCTATGGGCGTTGGTAGTCATGAAAATGGCTCCTACTCCTCGTTAGCCCCCTTATACCATAAAAAAATAGAAAAGAAAGCCAAATCCAGATGCGTATTCCCGAACTCCGAACCAGGACTCCAAAAGGACCTGCACAACCGGCTCAGGTATACAACAATAATTTTACCTTCAAGAACTTCTCCACTCCTTTGCTCACGATGTCTTTGCGAATCTTCTCAACCACATTATCCGCGGTTGGCGGGCAGGCGTCTTCAAACTGAAAAAAATATTGGTTTAAAAGTCGATATAAATGCAAAGTAAATAATATCTGTTTTTTTTTTCATAGTGGGTAATGCTCATGGATACCTAGCCCGGGGTAGCAGCTGGGTTATGCCGGACTCTTACCGGCTAAACCCCCACTATGTTTTCTCCTTGCACCGTACGACGGGAAAATGGGCACGCTTTCGTACTCATTCGCGAACCCGCCGCTTCCTCATTCACTGGGTGAGGGTCCAACCCCGAGACCGCCTCCCAGGGGCCAACCATTAAGCGGCCGCAGAGGACAGGGAGGACGGCAACTACACACCGCATCTCCTCTTCCTCTGCGGACCCACCGCCAACGCATCAGACGGTGCGCCCCAGTTCGGTCGCGGGAGACAGGGCGCACGGCAACAACACACCGAGAAACCTCTCCTCCCGCGACCCCTCCTCCATGGAGGCATCCTGAGCGAGCCCTGAGGAAGGCCACTCAGAGCGTCGCCTCATGGGATCCCTCTTGGCCTCACCGTGGTGGTTCAAGCCAAGGTTACTAAGCCCCCTCACGAAGATAAGGTGGAGATCCGTCGAAGGGGATTAATAATATCTGTGGACTTTTGCACATTATGTCAGCCTACCGCGGGTAAACACCATAAGTACTTGTGTTACGGGTACAAGACAACGAACAATATTATTAATATATTTTATAAATTTAAGAATAGGATTTTTTATATATGTATTTAAGATTTATATTATAGAAATAATGAAAATCATTTGTGCATCAACTGTGTTGTCGCGTTTCGTGCGGTGTGTAAGAAGACGCCCCATGGAGGTGGGATGAGAAAGGAGGGCAGCGCATTTGCATAGCATCTATGCGGATGTCTATAAGCGTCGGTAGTCATCAACATGTCTTCGACTGTTCGTTTACGCCTGCCCCTATACCACAAAAAAGACAAGGTACGTACTACTTTTCTGAGCGCCTCCAATTCTTCGTCAACCGCCGCGCTGTACTTCTCCTCCACTGGGGGCTCATAATCGGGCTGCGCTTCCTCTTTTTTCTCTCTCTTCAGCGCTGGGAAATGGATCAAATTGTTTAGTTTAAACGGAGAGACCTAAGCGTTCCGATATGCCAAAGGTACAAAGACCAATAGTCCATTTCGTCGGTGGCGGCGTAAGGGTCAATTCACACCAAAAGCGCGGCGAAGGGCAGCGAAGCGGAGCGCAGTTTATGTGTCATATGAATATATTACTATACTATATTAATATAGTATATTCTATTCTATATTTATTTCGCCTAGAATCAAGTGACGGAGATTTGTGAGTATTTTTCTATTGAATCGTGAGTGCGAAAATTATAGATTTTATGTTACTAGCTGTGCTCCGCGGTTTCACCCGCGTTTGATTTTTAGGAAATCCATATAAAATTGAACACCCTATTTCACCCCCTTAGGGGTTGAATTTATAAAAATCCTTTCTTAGCGTATGCCTACGTCATAACATCTTCCTGCATGCCCAAGTTCAGCCCGATCCGTCCAGTGGTTTGAGCTGTGCGTTGATAGATCACTGTCACCTTTGAGTTTTACATACCTATATAGATAGACTTAACTCTTGTGCGATTCTTTTTAATACACAGCTTCAAAAGTAACTGACCAGATCAAGATTTCCTAAACATCTATACTGAATAACAGGCAGTGTACGATTTAAAAAATATCAGCGGGGACTTCGCGTACCTTGCGGGGAATGAAGTCGGAAAAGTGGAAAAAATAAAAAAAAACTCACCTTGGAACGCCTTTTTATCTGCAAAAGAAATTTATCTATTAG
>LUGF01024409.1:2440-23546 GCA_001625245.1 Calycopis cecrops
ATGAAGGGGGGCCGCGTGGCCCCATCGTATCACGCGCTCTGTCCAGTACACCGCCGTATCCAGCGGTGACGATTGTCTGTCACTCCATATTCTGGACATCATTCGCGCCTTCATCCTTGTTCTGAAAAGGCAAAAAAAGATGCTTAGTATTTTAAGTGCTACAAATATTTTAACGATTAATTCAGAGGAGGTGGGTTAAGGACCACCACACAGGAGACGGACGGAAATGCGGCAAACCAGAAGATCTGATGACACGCAGAAATTGAGGTCAAAAAGGGACCCTCAAATTTTATAAGCACATACGTTTTTTTTGCTATACTATCTCATTTTATTTGGATATTTGTGATTTTAATAGTCATACCATCATATCACTGAGCTGATGTTAGAAACTTTTGAAGTGTAGAGACTTAGTTCTCTTATAACAAGCAAATGATTAGTAGGTACCTACATATCATTTGATTTGCTTGTTGTCTAATAAAAGTTTGTGATTAGTCTACTTTGGAAGACAGGGACTAAAATAAAATAAAAATAATGTCTAGTATATATTATGTATAGGTACCTACAATCTACATATTTAGTAGTAGTAGTAGTGCCTACTATGCAAGGTTTAATTTAGTAATATTATAATCTTATTTTGTATTATGGTGGTCAACGCAAAATAGCTTGGCTATTGATTTAATGTTGCATCGATCGTTTCTCTGAACTAAATCGCATAACTCAAACGAATGCCAAGTTATTTTACAGTTGCCGGTTATACTCTCCAGCTGTGTGCGTTGCTGACTCATACATTATGTCCTCTGCCAAATTAAAGTCGGTAACCGGTAACCTCCCTAAAGTTTAAAAATAGCAAATACCTAACTACTTGCTTATTGTTTTAAAAACATCGGTCGTTGTTTTTTGGTTTTGTCATAGACTAAATAAAAAGTTTTTTTTTTTTTTTATAGCATAGGAGGCAAACGAGCAGTTAGGTCACCTGATGTAAAGTGATCACCAACGCCCACAGACATCCGTAACACCAGAGGTCCAACAGATGCGTTGCCGACCTTTGAGGAAAGAATAAGCTCTTTTCTTGTATAGTAGGTATATAGTAAGTAGGTTTTGTAGATTATATTAGGATGACAAGAGTTAACATATATGGATGTGCCTGTTGAAATAAACTGCCTCATTCTTTTTAAACAATACATTACATATGAAGAGGAGAATAACGAAGTTAGTATTTAGATATCCTACATATTTAAAGTAGATACCTATTTCAGAAGAATTATATACTTACTCGGCACTGAGTACATATTGTAAAGCGGCGTCCAAAGATTCTTCGTTGAGCTCCGTGTATGATACCATTTTAGCGAAACCCGCTGACTGAGCCGCTGCCGCGTTGGTCGGTTGGTCGCCGAAGAAGGGTACGACCACCATGGGCTTTCCTGCTGATATCGCTTCAGTCATTCCCAGCAAGCCGCCATGCGCCAAGAAGGCTACCACTTTGTTGTTCTCTGAAAAAATAATTAAAGGTATATAAGATTCAGGAACAGGGCATGCACGTAATAGCTATTGCTGAAATAATACCGTCGTAAAATGATGGCTGTGTTGTCGAGTTTTGTGCGGTTTGTGCCAGTCCTGTGGCCCGTTGGGGGGATGGGGTGAAGGAGACCCAGGCATCTACATGTCGTGCGAATGTAAATGGGCATGCTGGTCATGGGTTGGATGGTTTACGCAAGAGCTCCGCTACGCTTCTAAACCATCGAATCTAATTAGGCAAATTTTGGATCTACTAACCAACATGCTCGCTAGCTCACTATTTAAAAACTGTGGATAAATAACTAAATAGCAATGAAGAGGCTAGGCAAGTTATAAAAGGGTCTATTTCAGTTGTAGAACTTAAAATGGTCATAAGTTATAGAATCCGTGGCTAAGTTATGAAATTACTTATTATTTCACATGGCAAAAAAAACATTCTGTGAATGTCTTGGTAAGAGGTAGTGCCACACTGCATGCTTGCATGCAGTCGAATTGGGCCGGCACGACCGGGGAGGTACCTCTCGCTTACACGAGACTGGCGTAAAGTGACAGCTGTGCTGTCGCGTTTCGTACGGTGTGTAAGTAGCCGGTTGCCCATGGAGGTGGAAGGAGAAAGGAAGGCAGCGCATCTGTAGAGCCTCTATTCGGATGTTTGTGGGCGTCGGTAGTCATAAAAATGGCTCCGGCTGCTCGTTTGCCCTCCTATATCATAAAAAAAAAGAATGTATTAATTATTTCTCGTTTCAAAAGCAGTAACTCTAGTTATATCTTAAAATAAACATTGGCAGCCAATGAAGTTCGCGAAATATAAAACTGTACGTAGGTACTGTAATTTCGCCACAACAGTAGTTACAACAAAGTGAGTTTACGTAAATGGCAAACATTGAGTCACTTTTAAAAAGATTTCTCTTGATACAACATGGCGATGCTCGAAATACCGATGCCTGTTAAGTAACCCCAAAATCACTTACGTAAATCTATTTTTTTATATAACAAGTGGCAAACATGCAGTCGGAGCAGTTTTCATGACTACAGACGCTCATAGACATTCGCATTTCGCATTAAGGTTATGCGGATGCGTTGCCCTAGCTAGAGGTACCTTCCCGTGCTGGCCCAACACACACACACACACTAACAAACAAATCTTTCCTCTTTATAATATTAGTATAGATGTACCATGTCATATTAAATATATGACAGAAAAGATATGAAAGGTAGTGCAATTTCTGCATTGCAGCTGATTCAGTCTGGCACAACCGGGGCTACTTACTTACTAACATAATATCACAGTGAGAGACAAAAATCCGCGACAACTTTGGTTGTGCAGATATTTATGGGCTTCGATAGTCACCGTAAGGCTTTAAATGTTCATTAATCCCCTTATGTTGTAAAAAGTCCTTCTCGGTACTAAATTTTATCATCGAGTCGTGCGCATCAGACAGCCGTTCATAGAAAAATCTTAATCTGATGTTATGGTTTACACGCACGATTATTTATATAAATTCTCTAGTAACAAGATGATTATGAGAACTATACCTATAAATGTGTCTACATCTATATTACTTGTAGTTGCTGTGACGTTTAACAAGGACATTATTAAACACGTTTCACAGTAAATTAAAGTAGGTAAAAACAGTACGCAAGTATCTATGTACCTACCTCATGCGACACGGCAGTACCTATAACCTACCTACATTTTACATCTAGGCAGGTACTTCAATAACATTAGAAAGTTACATTGTCATCCTACTAATATTATAAATGCGAAGTTTGTATGTTACTCCTTCACGCAAAAACTGCTGAATCGATTGTCATGAAATTTGGCAAACCTATAGAGGGTAACTTGGATTAAGACAGGATAGTTTTTATCCCGAAAAAATGTTCCTACGGGACACCATGGGATGATTTTCTATTTTCCACGGGATCGATTTTCACGTGGGTGAAACCGTGGGCGCAGCTAGTAATAGGTACATAAAATAAGTATTAGGTATAACATACAAGGTTGATACGAGCGAAAGGCATTAAATTTAACCACATATTATACTATAAGTGCCTATTGTTAATCCGAGACTATTAAAAAAAAGTTTACGACAAGTATACGAAAATACTTTTTTCAAACAAGTTAAATAGCGAAAAAATAAGGAAAACTTGTAAACACTCTTTATACGCGCCGCCGCGGCCGCTCGGTAAGGTCGCTAAGCCTCGCACGGGGTGAATGACCCCGGCGGACTATAGGCGGTCGGGCGCTCGAACAGCTGATGGTACAGAGTGTACGAAGTGAGAAAAAACTTTAAAAAATTCCTGTGGCTAAACTATTGCTCCGATTGATCTGATATTTGTTGTGTAGCCTGGAAATAATACACTTAATATGTGGTTTAATTCAATGCCTTTCGCTCGTATCCACCCTGTATAGTATGTTCGCTACAAATTTGTAATTTATTTTTTAATTTTTGCGCCGGAGCGGTGTTTGGTGTGCCGAATTCCGAATACCTTTTGTTTTTCCTTTTTTTTCGCTGTGGGGAAAGCTTTTAAGCCTGCTCCCAGGAAGGTAGAGAATGGTTTCCATGGTTTAAATTAAACCGGGTAAAACCGAGGGGTATAACAAGTACCTATAATTAATTTACCGTCTTTACCACCCCATGTTATAATTTCGTAACCTTATTATGTAAACGGAATTATTAACAAATTATTTTACATTATCGAAAGTCATTTACTAAACATGTATATTATCAAATAATCATAAATTACAGGTAATTAGGCAAAATTAGAAACTATTGTACTATGAATTAACCAAATCGTAAGCAATGAATTGTATTTTGTAACATGCACTTAATAATGAATAAGATTTATCATAAATCATTAAATTCTGTACGCATGGAGGTAACTACTATTACTGAATTGGACTGGCCCTGACAGATCGGAGTCCCATATTAATGAAATTAGTACCAACTACCAAGTAAATAGCCAAGGGGGCCCCCCTTGGTTTATAATTACACTTTTTTATGTGAAAGATTTTAAGTCACTTCTTAGCGTTTTTTAAAGGATAATGCTTGATAATTGTGACTGTATTCGTATGTAACACATATAGTACATAATATATTATAATACGTATCGTGATTTGTTAGTGTGCGTGTAGTATAAGTATTATAAGTTTCTAATAATTTCAATTGTCGTCAGCAGTCGTTACCTAATGCTTAGGCGATACGTCATAACTTATAATAATATCATGCTCTTGCTGAATTATAACACTTACATGAATGTGCCACATTAAAAATTAAATGCATTTTATTTTATTTATTGCGTTTGTCGAAATTGGAACTGGAATCCGTAATCCGAAACTAGCTCTAAGTATTTTCAGCTGTTGTTGTGTGGAGAAAAAAGTTTATTATTTATTTTATAATCTTGATGTCACTACTACTTACGAGTTACGAGTACAAGCATATAATTTGCAACTAAGTATGCATGTACCTATACTTACAAATTTGTTAACACATACGACATAACAAATATGTAGAACAATTTGTACTGCCTGTTAGGTACGGCTTATGAAGTTCCTACAGCTCAAAACTGATAGATTTAGGTAGCAGAATATGTACTTATCTACATTAAAAGAACTAAACTTAAAAGTGTTGTTATGTACCTACCCTTAGTGCATGATACAACTTACACATGCAGTTGGATATGATATGCATGACATACCTCAAGGCGAGTTAAATTGTTCGGTAAAAACAATAAATGCTAACAGAGTTGCATATATTATCCTCAAAAGCGCGCACTAACATATCTTTTCAAATCATTTATGACGAGGACGTCCACTACGATACAATGAGAAAACATGCAAAGTCTATGTGCGTGACTGAGTGAGAGAGAGAGAGAGAGAGAGGGAGAGAACTGGCGGTAGTCTTGGTAAATAAGTATAAATTTTGGCCCACCATTTTCAGCCATTTCCGTACCCATTTAAGTTTACAGGAATCCTTAAGTCCCTCAGAACGAAGTACGACGAAAACACATTTGCCCCATTTGAATTTAAGGGAGGGAAATTCTTAATGAAATGTCTTTATTTTATTCAGATTTCCAAGTTTCATGTCATTAAGCTCGCTACCGAGTGGCAATGTATTTTTTTTTATTGAACTTCGAAAGCCTTAAGCGATTGAGATTCATTTCTCAGTCTGTTGGCGTATATGACCTTTGCTCTCTAAGCTAATAATAAAAATGACCTCAAGTAACTCGGTTAGCAGAAATAATATATAGAACATGTTAAGCGAACCTTGAGATAAAGCTAGAAGGAAAAAGTACTTACGTAGCAATTCGTATTGCGGTAACCACCTGACCCTCAGAATGTTTCCGGTAATAGTTCCTTCCTCGGGACTATTTTCGTACTTCCATATGACTCTTTGCTTCAACTTAGACAGACTCTTGATCAGGATCTCTTCTTTGTATTTCGGCATACTCGCCGTTTTGATGAGAGATCCAAAACTAAATAGCACCACGCCATGCTCCGATTCATTGAGGAACCTCTCGATGTGCTGAAAAAGAAAAAAAAAATTTAGCCATAGACAAAATAATTTAGTGCATCAAAGTTATATTATTTACTGTTATAAAGAAATTATATAGAATGTTCAGTCTAGTTTTATCCAGAGTCCAACCAAAAACATTCTGGAAAAAAACTAGCTAAGTCTTGATGGAGCTGCTTGTTTATTTCTAAAAAGTAATGTAATATAGACAAAGTCGTGCCAAGTCTAAAGTTCCTTACTGCGAGTTCTTTATATTGTCCGCGAGTTGAGTCTCAACTGGGTAAGCCTTAAACATTTTTTGTACTTTAGTGGGTAAAAGTCAACGGTTAAGTCACACAACATTAACTATATCTAATAATAGAGAAATTGCAGTAAGGAACCTTAGATCTGGCACGACTTTGTCTAGATTTCATAAAGATAATAAATTTTCAAAAGATAAACCGCCATAAAATTAGTTAAAATAGTTTTATTACAACGTGGAACATTCGCGTAAACTTAAGAAATTATGTTTTAGCTCGGCACATTGTAAGAAGTACTTATTCTGGATACAAAACAGATTTATAGACTACAATTTAGTTGCAGTAAATCATATTTATGCCATCATCACTAGACTGACAAAGTAAGTTCCTCAGGTTGTCTATTGCATAGACTTAATACTTTTTATTAAGTCTATGGTCTATTGTTTAATCTTTAAAACAATGTAATCAAAATGAATGTTAATTTGCTAAAATTTAAAATTTTAACCTTAAACTGTTAATGTATTTCTAAATTGATTCTAGTTTTTTTAAATACATTATACAAGAATGATCATAAGGGAACCTTCTCACATTACATACCTACCTACTCCATTTTTTACGTCCTTCCCAATGCCCCCCCCACATTCATGTAAATGTAAGTGCCTATTGGGAATAAAAAATCAGTGGACACAACAGGCCATTCTTACCACTTCCCAAATTAATACAGAGATATGCGAAAAATGGATGCAAGGAGGCAGCGAGCCGATAATACCTCGATTGTCAAAAATCGGATTAAATGCAGTAACTTGAAATTGTCTTTTGGAAATTTTCAATTTTCAAGAAAAGTTAAAAAAAAGAAAACCCGTCGAAAGACCAATGCTTGAAAGAAATCTGTTGAAGGATCAACAGTATACCCGTAACTTAAACTCCAAGCCACCAGGGTGTAATACCAATTATCTCGCCACTTTTGAATCACTGAAATTGTTTATCAATATATTTTTTCTCATTAATAGGACTGAGGATGTTACAGTCCCTAGCTGAGAACACACATCAATACGTAGTTTAAGTTTAAATGTAGATTATGTTTTTTCTTAAAATTATATTCAGTGCAAAAGAACATTCACCCCCAAAACAGATATCAATATCTAAATGTCAGCTGCCTGCCCTTGATGGGAATCAAGTTTTCGATTCTCAGCCTTTAAAGAAGGTTTGCCTTGTAAAAGGTAAAATTTGGCGATATTGCTGTAAGTTAAGGACATTTACTGTGTAGATCACTTGTTCTTTATTTCGAATAAAAATATAATAATGATATTATTTGAAGACAAATTACACCACTGTAGTCTAGCTGAGCATTAAAGAACTAAGAACATGTGTAGGGGACCAGAAAACGGAAATATGTAGAATTTAATTGTGGTACGGAAATATGTAAAACTTAGTAGCAGTACAGTAGGTAAGTGTTATATGTGGTATTCAGCAATCAACCACAATGTGGGTTTTTTAAAAAGCTACAATAGCACTGTGACTTTGTTACTGGGATTGTGGTCTGGTGATACAGAGATACAGACTATGGAAGTAGATCTGCATAGATTTTGTAATTTTCTAGCATCTCGCGGGAACGTCTAACAGTTTGCATAGACAATATTATTATTTATACCATTAAATTACTGTGCGTGAAAGAAAATAGTCATGCATCAATCAACTGAAGATTTTAAGGATTTGTCAATAAAACAGACCAGAAGAAAGTAGACCTGCGCAGATAACGTTTACGATTATTTTTTTTTTTTTATGGTATAGGGGGGCAAACGAGCAGTTGTAGCCATTTTCATGACTACCGACGCCCATAGACATCTGCATAGAGACTATACAGATGCGCTGCCCCCCTTTCTCCACCCACCTCCATGGGCCACCGGCTACTTACACACCGCACGAAACGCGACAGCACAGCTGCAACGCCGGTCTCGTGTAAGCGAGAGGTACCTCCCCGGTCGTGCCGGCCCAATTCGGCTGCATGCAAGCATACAGCGTGGCACTACCTCTTACTAATATATATTTATCGTAATACTATAATTTATCGTATCGTGTATGTATTAATGTGGATGATGTGTGATATTTTTTTAATCTTTACTACATAGATTCAAGTGTTTACCTTTATTTTTACTAACAGCACCTGCCATTTTGACCGGCTTACAAGATTTTTTATGTTTTCAAAATTGTAATCAATATTTGTACTACATTTCATCCAAATCATTTTGGTAGGTTTTTTTTAAACAAACATTCTTACAATCATTCTCATTTATAATTATTAAGGTCATATTTTATTTTATCTTCTATTTAAATTGTCGCATAAATTATTTTTTTAAAGTTCTTGTTGCAGATGTATCTATTCTTATAGCTAGGTTAGTTTAGCATAATGTTATTGAAAAACATGACACATCTATAAGGCGAAATATCTACCGGATTGTCCTTCTATAGCTATTTCAGTATAGGTTAAATCGATGACCCATTTCAAAATTCAATACAACAATAATTTGAAAACAATGTGTCCCGAATGTTTCAATCATACATCATTAACCTGAAGGTTGTTTTCATTGACGTACATAAATGCCTATGAATGCTACTAATGTAGGGTAGGTACATCCCAAATTAAAACAGGTGCCCGGTAAAGATGCGGCTACCTTGTCGTGGTGCGCATGCTAGCATGCCGAAGTCCATGCCGGAGTCCGGACAGGGGCTACCCATAACGGTCAGTCTTGGAGTGAGAAGAGCAGCTCAGCTGTAGGGTCCTCCACCCTTCCCTCTGAATCAGCAGATGCCGGTGTGGGTAGGACAACTGGCAGGTCCGATTTCGGACCATGTGTTCATGGTGGCGTGGTATGAAAATGGTGGAGCTCCTTTGGAGTATTGAAGCCAGGGATCAGGATGGGAACCTGACCCAATTGGACGATCCTATGTGATAGTAGGCACTGTTCAAAGGCAGCCGGACAGTCTCCAAGGAGGGGAAGTCTAGCCTTTTACCCGAGGCCAGCCTGTCGCTGGAGGGATCCTGTTGTTTGTAGATCTGGGACTATCCAAACAGCGATTGAAGGCAGGGGTTTAGTCGGTAGGGGTCACCCAATTGTCAAGCCCGACACTGTACCCCGTTGAACCACTCGGACTCTTGAGCAAAGGTACGTTACCAAAAAAATTTCCGGATTTCTTGGATGGATTTGATTTCTGTTTAGTGCAAGCTTTCGTTACTTAACCGATCATGGGAAAATCTTAATAATTCTTCTTCTTCTTTCCGCACTGACCCAATTATACTCCTCCGTGCTGTAACATATCGGTCCCAAGTCATAATAATTAATATTATTAGTAGTGATCTTAACGTCCCTAAGCCTTACGGGACTCGGAGCCGCAACCCCCTTACGCCCCCACGTCCAGGGGGGGGCTCCGGGCCCTGTTATTATTCACACAAGTTAGAAGATGATACCCACAACAAATAAAAAAAATATCTTATTATTTCACAAACCGAATTACTAGTATTTCACAAGATTACCTTCTATAAGTAAATACAATTAGAAACTCAATATATAATATAATAACTATTCAAGATTCTTATCAAAACATTAATTAGACATTTACAAGTGAGACAACATATAAAACAATAGAGGGATCAAAAGTTATAATAATTATGTGGTGTGATAGTTTATGTACCGTCACACAAGATAATTGATAGTAAATAAGGAAATAATTATATGATATTTATTACATACATATATATGTATATATTATACTAATAATATAAAGCTGAAGGTTCGATTTGAAAAATTCTTTCAGTATTAGTGCATTTAGCGAGAAAGGCTGCTTTACTTATGGACTACTTTTTAACCGACTGCGGTTAAAAACAAATTCGCATGGACGGAGTTGCAGGCGTCCATTAGTATCTTATAAGTATATAAAACTCCCGTGTCACGGTGTTTCTCCTCTGAAACGACTTGACCGAGTCTTATGGACTCTCATGTATTCGGTAGGTAAGTATGAGAAAAGAGCGTAAAGGATATTTCAACATTTTATCCCGATATTTTTATAGGATTGTTGACTCACGAGGTGAAACCGCGGGGTATAACTAGGTAGTATATAATATCCTCAAGCAAACAATAAATTCATTATAATATAGGTATATTACTCTAAATAAGGTGTACTGTAGAAAATCAAACAATAGTGTAGGTATATATAATAGGTACGAATGGCAATAAAGATTTCTTCTTTTTTTAATTACGATTTATGTGAATAATATTTAATTATGGTTAAAACATGCATATTATATTGTAAGTTCATTGTACTCGTAATGAGAAAATAGCTCATTTTCATGTTCAATTTATATGTTTTATATAGTATATAATTGTGAGACTTGTATCCAATTTTTTATTGACTAAAGATAAAGAGACACTTGTTATAATAAAACTAAATTAAAATAATTCTTGTATCGAACAGTTATTGCGTGATATAAAGTTGTTTATAATATGGTAGATTACATGATACTATCACTGGTGTATTGTCGCTATATCATAATGGAAGACTGACCTAATTGTTTTATCTGCTTATAGTTTGCGATGTGGGTAAATATTTTTAAGAAATTTCGGCAGAGACCGATTATAACTACTTTTAGTTATAGATTGATTTTTATTCTATGAGTTTTGTTGTTGTTTTTAGACAAAGTAAATTTATTATTGTCCATCACACCACTCCAAATAAATTAAAAAATATGTCTGTATCAATAATAGTAGTTGTTTAAATCTTTATGATGATAACATCTGAACTTATCTCGACTTCATTGACGTTTTCTGTAGGAAGTCCTACAGCTATTCTGATGAAGATTACTGATTAGTCATTTGAGGTTTTTTATTTAGGTAAAACATAAAATGACAGAAAACCGAGTTAGCCGAATGTTAATTGGTGGTGTCGATTTGAACGACGCGACGTTTCTAATGTCGGGATGAAATCCTAAGATATATCTCGTAAAGGAATATATTACAAAATATCATATTTATATTCGTAAAATGTAGTGCATCAATCAAAGGTATTCGAATTGAGCTAGCGCCATCGGAGAGGTACCTCTCGCTTACACGATACCGGCATAAAGTGACCGTTGCGCTGCCACGTTTCGTGCGGTGTGTAAGTAGCCGGTGGCTCATGGAGGTGGAAGGAGGAAGGAGGGCAACGCATCCGTATAACCTCTATGCGGATGCCAATGGGTGATGTAGTCATGAAAATGGCTCCGTCTTCTCGTTTGCCTCTTTATACTATATAAAAAAAAACTGTGATAAGTACCATTAAAACTAATAACTTTGTCTAACAAACTTTCTCATAATCATAATCAACATAATAAAGATGGTTGACCTAGTATCTATCACTGATTAGACAATGTACGGCATTGTATTTACCGTTTAAGGTCCTATTCCATTTACTAAATAGATAATTAATTGAAGGACAGGTCTTATCATTTCGAACTACACATTTACCTGGTTCATTTGTTCCAATATTTTGTGAAGTTTAAAAGACGCCAAGGGTCAATAATTACTGAATCTAATTAAATATACTACTAATTCTTATAATATCTAGTAACAAGATGATTATGAGAACTATACCTATAAATATATGTCTACATCTATATTACTTGATAATGTGTGCATATTTAGGTACATTATTAGAATGTACCTAAATATGCACACAGTATCTTAAATTTATCATGTACCCACGGATTCGCTCGTATCCGTTAAATACATTAATTATTTTTAAAATAAAAAGTGTCCTTTCTAATGCCTCTAAAGAATATGTATAGATGCAAAGTTTCATGATGATCGGTTGAGTAGTTTTGGCGTAAAATCCTAACAAACAAACACACATTCATATTAAATAAGTAATGATAATAATATCGAGGACGGGAATAAGTTGATGAATAATGATATGGCTTCTATGCAAACATTTTCGCACAGTAAAAATAATAATAAAATTTCAAGCAGATTAAAAAATCTGTTAAAAATTCAAATAACTATTACATTTTCAAATCTCAGCTATGATTATTGCGGTTCAGAATAAGTGGAAAGAAAATATTACCCAGCGTAATATTTTCTTTAAGCGTAGGTAAATTATTTACGCTTCATGTCGCGGTCTATTTTCGAAAGCCATGGCAATAATAGAAGTACAGTTAACATTTTTTATTTATGTATTATTTTTTTATTTCAATTTTAATGCAAACAAATGTATTCTGTGAATTATTAAGTCACGCTTGGAAATTGCAAGTTTATGGGAAAAAAGAAAATGTAGGTGTTCGAAGAGCATTGTAATTTTATTTTTACTTGTGTAGGTACCTAATATTAAGACTTACACTTGGGGTATAAAATAATAATTAAAAAATTTATAAAGAAAGCGAGATTAAATAAGCCTTATTTCTGAAAATATATATTATAAATCTAAATAAATTATACAATTATAATGAATTGGTTAAAAAATTGACAAAAATGTCAAGTTTTAAGTTACCGATTGAAGTCTTCAAATGTTAATTTTTATTAGTAATTACTAATTACATATTAAAATTTAACCCCACAGAGTGTCGAAAGTCTCTACATAGAAGATATTCGAAAAACAATTGTTTGGGGATAAGTAGGTACTTAAAATTGATAAGAGATCACGTGTCAACATTTTTTAGATTTTTTTCTATTTATGTTTGTTTGTTTATTTGTGCCCGGCTTATAGGTATCGCATAGAAATGATTGAACGGAATTGTTTTAAATTATACCAATCTGTAGAGAAAACTCCCCCCCCCCAGATTAGGTTATAAAATTTCTTAATGACACAATCCGACCGAAATACTTATAGAAGATATCGTAGATATAGAAACGGTTTCTTATGAAATAACTAAAAAACAGCACAACGACAACGAGAGCAGTTCCTTTCACTTTTGAATAAAAAACGATAACTTGAAGTCAATGTAAGTGAGAATCGCTCTAATAAATTAAGTATATCGAAACAACGAGCAAAAAAGGTCATCTGCTTCTACGTCCTACATACAAGTCCTATGTCCTACATAGAGTACACGAGTGAAAGAGTTCATGTTATTCCATTCATCATCGGCAGACTTATTACCTTGAACAGCTTAACCGATTATTGATAAAATAATAATAATAATGTATGTTTAAGGAAGAATAAATTATAAAGTATATTATAAAAATCCAGATTTTTGTATTTAAAATATCGACAATAATAAATCAAATCATCCAAAATAAAGAAGCGTAGCTAGGTACTTTATCGCGGTTTATATCGGATTTAACAAGCCAGACGTTTCAGAAACGTCTTAAATAAACCGCGATAAAATCCGTTAAAATTGTTTTATTGTAATGAGTGAAACTCGCGTAACGTTAAGGTATCATTATATTTCATAAGTTTATATTTAGTGTAATAGTACCTAGCCATCTAGTTATGCCATTGGTACAACTAACCGATCATATTTATCTGGGACACAGCAGGCCTATGTGCAACAGTAAATGAGTACCTAAATGATGAAAACGTTACAGCTGTCTTTACTTTCAGTTAGCGATCTTACCGATACTTAAATAATTGCTAGTGATTTTGTAATCATGGGTTTAAAACTGAAAATAATGTGTTGTTTTGAGTTTTAAGACTATTATTATTATATTCTACTCTATATAATAATTCATCATCATCATCATCATTATCATCACTCCGCTGCACTGTCGTATAGCAGTCCACTGTTGTTTAATAATAATTAATTATTAAATAATATTTATTATAGAATAATGCATGGCGCATTTCGCCACTAATTGACTGGCAGGTGATGAACTTTAATACACAGGATTCGGGAGTAATATTTGTTATGGATCAAATTCCTAACAGAAGGTGCTAGCAGGTTTCGAGTATTCAGTAAAACAATGCTTAAAATGCAATAAATGTCACATCATGCAAATACCACTCGAACCAAACTTTTTTCAGTTGCAATGAAAAGTTAGAAGTTCGTTGACTACTTACATGCACAAACACTTTACTTTGGTTATAATGTATAAGGAATTATAATGTATACATGGAACTTTCACGGCTCACGTACCCCTTGACACGTGAGTCGTGAAAGCTCCACGTTTAAGGGCCATTGCAAAAATCGTTTCCGATATGGTTTACAAAAAAATTAAAATTAATAGTGTGCTGTGTGCAGTATTTTTTTAGCTACCTCTAACTACTACAACTATTGAAACTACTTTTATGGTACAGTTGGCAGTAAATAATAAATATATACATATTATGATCGGTTATCATAATATAATCATGTGTAATTATTGCTCGCGGAATCACTAGGGAAGAAAGGCTTCCACAACACTGGCAGTTGAGGTATTGAACGGCCTCCAACCCCGACGCTAAGGTCGCGGACGCCTCGTGACCGTGAACGTGAATTGCTGAACAAAATATTATACCTTTAAGTATAACAACGCTATACTCGATACAGAGATTCTTTATACATATAATTCTATTTAATTAACGATGACATTCATAAGATAGTTAATATTGGTATCTTGGTATATCGTTATTTATAAGTATGTACTTGAAAACGAATACTTAAGGCAATATAAATAATATACATATTTATTTATGTGCCTACTTTTAGATTTTTAACCATTTTGTTTTTAAATTTCGGGAGTACAGAAAAAAATACCCAAATTCTGTATGATGTGTCACATCCAATATGTTACTTAAACACCTACTACTTCAGTCTTTAGTTTATTTTCATAAAGTTCCTAGGCCCAGTATTTCATAAGCCTTAGCCTAGTTCTTATTTAGTCGAATCTTATAGTACTACTCCTGTGATTATGGTGATGTAACTTTTCTATTGCAAATAGCAAGAATGAGAATAATAAATATACGTGTGCAATCGGTTGCTAGTATCCGCAACACAGTTTAGCGTGGAGTTAGGTGAAAGTCTATGTCCATATTTGTTTAAATCATTACTTTACTTCATTTATTTACTTCTTGTTTTGGTTTTGTAACTTAGATTGCAAGTACTATTAAACTACGAAGCCAAAAATTTGATGCCGATGACTTCGCATTTTTACGGTTCCTGATTAAGGAGGTCATGCAGGTCAGAATTGTGTAACACATTCTACGTAGGCATTACTGTCATTTAGGCTTAGTAGCCAGGAATACGTAGAAATGCCCACAAGCATTTTTACAAATATAGGAACAAGTAATTCTATTCTTTCTTATATATGTCAGCTAACGATATTAGTAAATACAGTATTATTACCTGGGGAATATTTTTTCTAGTGTGATCTAAATGCATACCGCCAACTTCTACGATTCCAGGCGGTAGTAGGTAACGTCCATTGATTGAGTGATGCGTATTAATGAGCATAAGTGAACTACGATTCCTCGCAAGGTCATCTAGATCTGGAATTTTCCCGTATTTTTGTTCAATTATATCCTGCTCTTTCACCTGGACCTCGTACCACATCCAATATTTTAAATAAAGGGTGAAAATTGTATTCTCAACTCTTTCCCAAAAAGACATTTTTGAAGTGAACCCTGTACTTGTTGTTGGCACATGTGCGGGATTATTTATAACACTCATGCGTTCTGTGGACCATGGCATGAAATTGCATGACAGTAATGATACAAGGGGTGCGTCTATTTTGAACACGTGTAGTAGACCGATCATGCAGTCGCTACTGAAATTCTCCACAAGCACCACGTCGTACTCTTTCTTCAACGCTTCAACAAATGGTGGATAATCAACAATTTTTCTACACACATTCAAAGTCTTCTCGGCTAATACTTGGAAATCTATCGACGCTTGTATTAGATTTCCAACCAATGGTAATTTCGTCATAAATCCTAGATTTTCATAGAACATTAGATCCATCGTCTCGACGCCAACTTGTGCCAAGCCTTCGAAACTGATATCCGTGTAATTCTCGGGGGGGTTTTTCAAAGGGAAAAAGGAAGCGACCGTGACTTGGTGTCCACGTTCTGCCATCGTCCGCAATAAGGGTTCGAATACCATCTGATGGCTGCGGCCCGTGTGCGGGAAGAGTCCGAGAACCCTTGCGCCATGCACATGATTAACGAAAGCAAAAAACACAAAATAATAAAAGGCGGGACGCATCGCGCGCGCTGTTCCCGTCTCAAGTCGCACGTAACACTGATATAGATCATATTTTTAAACAACGTGTGTGTACTGATATTGTTATTGAATCGTCACATCTGTAGTCTCAATGTGTACACGAGTGTCATCCGTGATTACGTTAGTAATCAGGAACGGGACGAACAACAATTATGGAATGCAAATTTTAATGCGCCTGAAGTTCATAGTTCACAATACGTGCAATTTTTTTTTTATGATATAGGAGGGCAAACGAGCAGCCGGAGCCATTTTCATGACTACCGACGCCCACAAACATCCGCATAGAGGCTATACAGATGCGCTGCCTTCCTTTCTCCTCCCACACACCGCACGAAACGCGACAGCACAGCTGTCACTTCACGCCAATCTCGTGTAAGCGAGAGGTACCCCCCGGTCGTGCCGGCCCAATTCGACTGCATGCAAGCATGCAGTGTGGCACTACCTCTTACGTCTCACTCGAGGCATTACAAACAATAGATAATCCGAATAAACGGTAAATATTTGGAAATTAGAATAAGTGACTTGTATTGTATTTAGGTAAACACCCTAAAATAAGCCGTTTTACGATTATAATTGAGTGTTATATTATTGATGTTTCTTCTCGGACTTGAACTGAAATGAAGAGAAGCCCTATATAATTTCAACAGACAATGAGATCAGGTTTGTGGTCAAAAAGGTCAGACAGGCTGAAAAGATCAGACCGATCTACCACTCTCCTGCAGATGAGACGTGTTCCTATATGATAGTGTTTACAATAACTAATTTAACAATTAAGATCATGGTCCTCGGCGAGGTCTGGAATGATTGCCTCATGGAAATGAGTGGGTCTTAGGAGCCCCCGCAGCTTGCAGACTATCATATACATCGGCCTGTACGACAAGGTACTTATAAAGTGCCCACATCAAAAGTGCCCACATCAAGACGGTCGGTATTTCAAACCGAATAAACCGCAACCCTCCTATCCGTCGATTAAAAGTCTGAGGGGTTCTTTAATAGTACTTTAATAGACGGTCGGTTACACAGTCAAGTCCGAGCGTCGCATCACTATTAATAACATAAACGCTTTGAACGATATTCCAAAAATAGCGTGAGCAATGGAGCCGACCCAGAACTAACAAGAGAAACAATAAGGGCTCACTAAAAACGGAACCAAAAGTCATGTATATAACAATAATAAATCTAGTTATTATATTGACGCCGTGAGGGTCCTTATGTGCAGTTTTGACACAAAATAATTAGATCTGATTATTTTGTGTTAGTACTAAGTACTCTGAATATATTGAGGTATTCGACCGATTTTGTCCAGCGACCTGCATTTGATCAGTGCTGCTGTCAATCAGACAGTGAAACGGAATGTGACGTAGAATTCCTCAACTAGTTGCGACAATACCATCTGAGGCCTGTAGTAAATTGATCGGATGGGACCGTCTCTTTTTCAATGATGCAAGATGCAAAACTAATCAATGTTAAGATGCTCCTGTAACTGGGATGCGACTTATTTACGGACGGGGCCAGTGGAATTTTCCGGCTTGCCACAGTTTTTAAACCACTTTGGTTTTTGCGTCATATTTACGTACGATCTATATTGTCTTTTACTAATTCTGACTGAAATTATTATTCTTCAAATGGCTCATTTTTTATATAGATTCGCAACTAAATATGTGTATATGCGACACAAAAGAAAATTTTGTAGATCGAATGGTTAATGTTAATTTTACTTTTAACTATTAATCTTTCTTCTAATCTATCCTAGGGATCTTCAAGAAAAGAGCTTATTCTTTCCTCAAAGGTCAGCAACGCATCAGTTAGACCTCTGGTGTTACGGATGTCTGTGGGCGTTGGTGTTCACTTTACATCAGGTGACCTAACTGCTCGTTTGCCTCCTATGCTATAAAAAAAAAGATCTAGATGAAACTTGAAAAAAAAGTTGTCAGCGCAATAACGAACCGATTGATTAGTACGTAATGTCTAACAAAATAAATTTTTAGTAGTTGAGTATATAAAATATTTTTTATAAATAATATAATATGTTTTCCTGTGAAATGCAAATTTAATAACACAATAATAAAAATAACATGCATTCGATCAAGTTTAATGTAGGTATAAAATGTAAATAAATTCTCGTAAAACTACTGTGCTTGTGTATTTTTTTTGGAGCAGGGGGCTGACAGCGTCATATTATCATATGCAGATCGTTGTCCTTCTTTCCCTTAATGGACCATCCAGACTCACAAGCCACAAGACACGCCACTATGAATATACTGTAATGCAACATTGGCAGTACCTCTAACTGATTAATATTATGTATTAAGAAATAAGTTTTACCTGGGGAATATATTTTCTCACGGGATCCAAGTGCATACCGCCCACTTCCACAACTCCTGGTGGTAGTAACTTGCGACCGTGTAGCGAGTGGTGCGTGTTCACCAGCATAAGTGACACGTTCTTCGCGAGCTCGTTGAGATCGGGGATGTGTCCGAACCGTCTCTCGATGAGATTCTGCTCTTTCAGTTGTACCATGTTCCTGAACCAATACTTAAAGCACAGTTCCACGAAGACATTCTCCATTCTCTCCCAAAATGTCATCGGATGACGGTACATAGTGCCCATGCTGGGCGTGTGCGAAGGATTGTCCAGGGCACCCATGCGTTCTGCTGACCATGCCAAGAATGTGCTCGATAACATTGAAACTATTGGCGCTTTAATATTGTAAACGTGAAGTAAACCGAGCATACAATCACTATTGAAATTCTCCAACAACACAACATCGTAATCTTTCTGCAGTGCCTCAATTAGGGGCGGCCAGTCCATCGCCTTCCTACAAATATCCAAAGCCATGTCCGCGAGCGGATGGAAGTCATCTACCTGTCGAAACAGCCTCTTTAACAATGGTATCTTCATCCAAAAAGCTGGATTCTCTTCCAACTCCAAGTCAACTGACTCGAGTCCCAAGCTGGCGATGCCTTGGAAACTGATGTCAGTGTAATTTGAGGGATGATTTTTGAGTGGGAAAAACGATGCGACGGTAATGTCATGTCCACGGTATGCTAAGGCCTTCAATAATGGCTCGAACACCATCTGATGGCTCTTGCCCGTGTGCGGAAACAGGCCGAGTATTCTTGCGCTGTCGGCGCAGTTGGCCGCGAGTGTAAATAAACAAATGAAACGCAACATCGCGCACGACAGCTCGTGCTGGTTTCAGTGGAAGCACTGCAGTCGGCTGCCACAGTTGACTTTATATAAACAGTGCCGTTGTACAATCACTGACTCGCCGCCTGATGGTTGTACACGAGTTCATACGAGCAATGTAAAATAAAGTTAATTCTACTTTCGTTGAGTTGTGTTTGTCCACTCGGAGTCTTATTTAGGTCAATATTTTTTTTATCTATTAGTGTCGTCCACTAAAAGTGACATGATATTTGTTATTATACGAACTACTTATATACGTAATTAATATTAACAGGAAGAGAGTGTGTATGGAATTAAAAAAAAATGTTTGTATTTATATACTGTAAACGGGACTTAGTCGCGTTATAAGATCGAAGTATTTACCTCGACTCTCGACGTTTCGGCCTCAATGCAACGGCCGTGGTCACGAGTAGACTGTCTATTCGATTACGATTATGAATACAAATCGTGAAAGCTTAAAACAATTTAAAAATAGTTTGACTTAGAAAGACATTCCAGTACACTTTCACAATGATTCCAAAAAAATCTTCTTTCAGATAACCTACATATAAATGACCTACCTACTACTTATACTATTCTTTTTATTTTGTTAAGTGTATGTACGATTGCCTTTTATTTCATTAAGTTATATCTACAACTAGATATTGAATGGACTTATGCCGTCTCCCTTACAAGGACCAGAGGTCAGGCTGGTAACCTGGCCCCACTGCACGGTCCCGACGTCGGAGGGGACTGATGTTGGTTGTCGCGTCATGCCCCCTATAGGAAGACTTCAGTCCCTATGAAGGACTGGAAAGCCGACGAGGCGCCCTGTTGCTGACAGATCCGGGCCACCTCATTATCGGCGAGTGACGGCACCTGCGGGGTTTTAGTGGGTATTATGCTTAGCCAGCCCACCAAAGACCGGAGGTAGTGCGTAAAGCATTTCCCCGCAAAAAGAAAAAAAAGATATTGAATGGAAGTCAATTTCGTAGTGTATAACATACTTTCTCTACTATAAGTACTTACTTATTCATTAATAATATTACATAATATTTAATTCATTAATAATAAATAAGTTTTAAATATATTAAATTTAAAATAGTAGGAACCCTTAGTATGAGCATTCATGGCCTCTTAAATGTGTGTTTGAGTCCTAAAGAGTTAGCATAGGTACAGCAAAAAATGGAAAAAACAATTCATTCAGTTTAATAAAAAAGAAACGTTAGAACTATGTTAAAGTTTTGAAATTGTTGTAAATAAACATTTTTGTACTTTTATGAGATACATAGTACTTATTTGGAGTGTGTCCCAAATTACCAACTAGTACCTAACGTGGGTACGAGGTGGCAAAAATAAAAATCATAACGATGTTGCAATATCAAGTAATCTTTTCAGTTGGGACCTTTTATTTAATTGTCCCATTTATCAAAAACCAAATCTGCCGCATCTGCATTCAATGAAATATCCTAAAAAAAATACGCAAGTCGGATGAAAATTAAATCTGA
>LUGF01024409.1:23896-40307 GCA_001625245.1 Calycopis cecrops
TATCAAGCAGGACGTTTCAGAAACGTGGGTATATAAAATAAATAAATTGCGTTAAAATCCATTACTGTAATGACTAATGACTTGTCATATACCTACATAACATATGACTGTGCGGATATTTATGGGCGTCGACCTTCGCCAAAGTGCTTTGACTGCTCGACCTATGACTGTTCGACCTTCGACATCATTAAAAATGGTTTATATTAAAAAAATATATTTAAATCCATTTTATAATTGGTATTATTAATATACAATTAAACCTTTCATAAATTTAAATTAAGTGAATAGTTATTATTGTTGTCCATTCTTCTCACGACCACATTTGCATCCTTCCTTTTTGTTAAGTCTATCACGTGCTCTTCATAATATTTTGCTGAGCTGCAGTAACTAATTAAAATATCATAAATGCTGCCTAAAACAAATAATAATTATCTATTACCCACGACTTCGCTCGCGTGGTTCGAGACATGTAAATAAGTGTGATTTGTAAGTAGCCGGTGGCCCATGGAGGTGGAAGGAGAAAGTAGTGAAGCGCAATTGTATAGCCTCTATGCGGATGTCTATAGGCGTTGGTAGTCATGAAATTGGCTCCTACTGCAGACCCGTTTTCCCTCCATAAAAATAAAAAAGATGTTATATTTATTTTAAAAAAATTTAAGAAAACTTGAGAGCCCTTCTTTAGCTGCGTTTTTGGTGATTCTACGTTCGTATACTCCATTGTCCAGTAACGAGACACTGGTGTTACAACCACGAAAGCAACCAGTCTGGTTTCAACACCGCGAAACATGTTCTGCATGGGATGTCGCAATCGGAGAAAATAATATGAGACGTTGCATTTATAAAGGCAGTATAACAAATACTGTATAAAGGCAATGTGCCCTTCATGTTATTCCTTTATACAGTATAACAAATACTGTATAAAGGCAATGTGCCCTTCATGTTATTCCTTTATACAGTATAACAAATACTGTATAAAGGCAACGTGCCCTTCATGTTATTCCTTTATACAG
The DNA here is from genome assembly GCA_001625245.1 of Calycopis cecrops. NCBI lineage: Eukaryota > Metazoa > Arthropoda > Insecta > Lepidoptera > Lycaenidae > Calycopis > Calycopis cecrops. Next base: position 24,907 of record LUGF01024409.1, read on the forward strand.
TATAACAAATACTGTGTAAAGGCCACGCTTCCCTGAACTGTTGAGACGAACAAGAAGTCAAATCACTTATTGTTATTTGACGCTCGAATAACAAGCAGGTTATTTGACTGCTTGTTTACCAGATCCGCGAATCTTTTATCGAGATAATTTATGTGAGAGACGGTATTATCCCACTTAATTCCTCCGCCCATAATTCCCTTTCCCCCCCTCCCCCCCGAAGATGTTGCCACCTTGTCGTGGTGGGGGGCTTGCGTGCTTATTTGATCCCAAAGGCTATGCCGGACAGGGCTACCCATACCGGACAGGCTAGGGGGGAGAGGCCAGACTAAGAAAAGCTCAGTTGGAGAGTCCTCTGTCCGTCCCTCTGAATCAGCAGATGGCGTCTTGGATTAAGGACGACCGGAGAGGCGTGCTCCTTTGGAGTATTGTGACCAGGGGTCAGGATGGGAACCTGACCCCATTGCACACTTCCGACGTTGTAGTGGGCACTGTTCAGTGGCAGCCATACAGTCCCCAAGGAGAAGAAGTCTGGCCTTCACCGAGGCCAGGCTTCAAGCTGGAGGGGTTCTTTTGCTAGTTGATCCGGGGTTTAGTCGGTAGGGGCAATAGCCGAGCCCGTAACTGTCCCTGGTTGAGTCACGGGCTCCTGAGAAGCGTACCTACGTAAAGGTATTCCCCTGCATTACAAAAAAAGGCGCCCATAATTGCTTTATAAAAGCGTTGCCCTCCTCCAAGCTTCCAAGAGGCCCAACTCAGCCCGCACGTACCATAGTTGATATTGCGACGGTATTATTTTTTTTATTGTGCCACCTCTCTCTTATTTGAGAAACATCTGATCAATGAAACTGCACTTTCTCTCAAAAATCACAACTACAATACGACTGGTTGTTGCTCAGACAATACTTTATCGGTAGGATGTTGCGGTGTGTAACTATTTACCGCTTCCGCGCTTCGTTCACATTCCGGTTCGTAATTTATTATCACCCGTTTAAACAGCCGCTATAAATTCTAGGCATCGTCTGATGAGCATAAGCAGTTTTCTTTTGGCTCCCGTCTCCCTGAAATTGACGAACAGGATGCATTATATATTGATAGTCCTAGACAGTGACGTAGCCAACCGTTATGGGGTATCAGGGTTTTGTTTGAAGATATGCTTCTGGTACGTAAGGCCACTTATACATAGCGCAAGCTCCTATCCACCTCTCGGCATACGGAGCAAACCGCGGGAGATGTTCGCCAACTCTGTTCCCCATCTTTCAATTGTTTACTCCCTACAAATATATCTACTAAGTGCCCATAAATTGTTTAAGTGCTCTCATGGCTAGGCCCGGTACGCAGGGCCAGCTACACCAATTTCTAAACAACGTCCGGACTTCTCAAGTTCGGGGGACGATATCATTTGATATGGTGGGCACATTGTAGCTACACTTTAGTCTAGGGCCCACATGACGCCAACGATAGGTGAACAGATATTGTGACCTAGTTTTCTTAAAGCATAGGGAGAAACGGGAAAGGGTACTTTCCCGGTCGTGTTAGCCCTGTAGGGAGTATGCTGTAGGGAGAGGACTACAAATGATAGAAGAAGCGATGCCCTCCCTCAAATACCTCATTTCCTCAGTGAGCCAACGATAACTACCTCAAACACGTCATCCTTGTTGTTGCTGGTTCCGTCCACATACCACTTTCCCAGTCGTGCCAGCTCTATAGGGAAGCAACCACAGGTGATACAGGAAGCGATGCTCTCGATCCATTACCTCATCTTCTCAATGAGCCAACGATGACTACCTCAAACGCGTCATCATTGTTGTTGCTGGTTCCGTTCACATACCACTTTCCCAGTAGTGCCAGCTCTATAGGGAAGCAACCACAGGTGATACAGGAAGCAATGCTCTCGATCCATTACCTCATCTTCTCAATGAGCCAACGATGACTACCTCAAACGCGTCATCATTGTTGTTGCTGGTTCCGTTCACATACTATTTTCCCGGTCGTGCCAGCCCTATTCATCTCAAAAGTATACTGCATTTGAGGTACAACTCTTGCTAGTTGTATCTACACATAGGTACCATCACATTGCATTGTTTGCAATCGAACTCTAATGAGTGACCAATTAGTCAATTGCCTCGAAGTAGTTTTTAATTCTCCGGCTTATCAGATAAAGTACCAACAATTAGGTTATGAGATTACGCGGCCTGTTAATTATCATGTATAGACGACGGCGTAAACTCATTACCTATTTATAGTCAAACCTAATTTAGTTCTGACGTATAGAAAATAACAAGCTATGCCCCGCTTCCCTTATTGATTCTTTCAGAACAATTAATTCGTCGTAAAGTTGGAAAAGCTGGTTTCGATAGGAAAGAAAAACACTTATTTCGTTCTACATCTTCTTTTTATGGATACAAAATAAATTTTGTCTTTGGCAGTGAGTCCGGGTTGGGGTTAAAATGTACGTAGATATATTTATATACTGTAAACGGGACTTAATCGCGTTATAAAAAAAATGTAAAACCGATTAAGTCTCGTTTTAATTTGCCGTTTATGCAGTGCTGGATTTAGGCTTACAGCCGCCCAAGGCCCGGTCTGATACGGCGCCCTTTTAGCGTACGATATAATTTAAGTCCTAAACCTTCCTTTTTGCTTCGCTGTAGTCGAGTCGACTAGGACGAGGACGATATAATTTAAGTCCTAAACCTTCCTTTTTGCTTCGCTGTAGTCGAGTCGACTACAGCGAAGCAAAAAGGAAGGTTTAGGACTTAAATTATATCGTCCTGAAAATTTTGGCGCCCTAGCGTAAATCCGGCACTGCGTTTATGAAGCAATTTTATAATTAAGTATATTTACTTATTTTTAGTAGGGTTCGAAAATATCCGATATATATATCGGATATTTTATATATGTATATTATAAATATCAAAACATCGGATATTTATGATATATTATATCCGATATAATATAAGTATTTCCAAAATATAAAGTTTTACATATTCTCCATGTCAAGTTCGCCAATCAAAGAACAGTTTAAGGTCGAGTGGCATTAGGTACATTATCAGATAGAGTGAATTTTTGTTTAAATAAATAAACAAATATTGATATACTTATATGTCACCAAATATATCGGACCACCATTGGATATATATCGGACATATATCCATTTATATAAAGGTTTCTTCGAACCCTGATTTTTAGATTAAAAACATTATTTTTATACAAACTGTGTCAAGTGGAACTACAAACACCTGATAAAATCTACAATAGCAGTATGAGTTGGCATTGATCAGCAGCAGACCTGGGACAACTGAAAAGCTTATCATATTATGTCTGCGTGAGCTGGGAAGCATTGCGTCCTTTTGGAAGCTTTTAGGACCTGAACTTGTGCTGTGGAAGCAAAGAGAAGCAAATACAGCTTTATCGTATTACTGTAAGTGCACCTCAGTGCTAGTATATGATAAGGAAATAAGGCATCTATCTACAAATGTTTTGTTTGTGTGATTCCATATAGCAGGCGTCGACAGCCATCCAAATGTTACGTATTTGCCCGCTTTTGCAGGAAACAACTGCTCAAAAAGTTAGCGGTTATTAAGACAAAACCTAGTTTGGTATGAAAATAATAACCAACCGTAGCCTGTAGTTTCAATATGCTAAAGACCACTCGTTCGTTTTATCGCGCCAACCGCAACATGCCGCTAGAATAAATAAGTAAAGAGGAACATTGGTGGACCTCTGTGATGTTTCCTACATTCGCATTACCATAACACTAAAAGTTATGTTGGGATTTAAGTCCCTCAATCATAAATGCGAAATTTTGCATTATGAAATTTAGAAAATCTTCTGGCAGAGAAATAGATGATGAAAATAATATGAATTAAAAAGAAACTTACAGATTTGGTACACTAAAACACAACATCTCCGCCTTTTAGAAGTCGTTTAATAATAATACACATATTATATACACAGCGACAGAGCGACGACTTACACAAAGCAGTGGGAATTAAGTGGGAAATGATAGTATAATGGGAGAGGCCTATATCCAACACTCAACAGTGGACTGTAATAGACTGGTGATGATGATAATGATGATGATGATGATGATGATGATGATGATGATGATGATGATGATGATGATGATGATGATGATGATGATGAACCCATAATCGATCATAAATCGATCGATTATGGGTTTACACAGGGGTATTTTTGGGTCACCGGCAAAATTTTAAAATAAGCAAGTATACATTATTCCAATGGTGTGTTTTAAATTGTATCGTTTAATTGTAATATTTTGCTAAATAAAAATCGATTTGAAATGGTCCTTATAAAGACATCGAATGTTGTTCTTACACGAAATGTATCGACTTCAAGGTCAGTGACGTCGCGTCGGCTTACCGTGAGTCGCGAGTGTGATGCAAGTGGTGACCAAGAAATATGTTTTACCATATGGTACAAAATAATTGTATCTAATTATTTTTTATTATTTTTTATTTCATAAATCGTATGTATTTTTTATTCTGAACCAAACCTAAAAATTTGGCCGGTGATCAAAAAATAACCCTGTATATTTAGAGATTGTTATAAAATTACTGACAGTTAGTGTCTTCCCTTCATACCGCCGCAAGTGCGAGTCGGACTAGTACATCGCCGTCGATATAGGTACGAGTACTTGCATACCTACAAGTTGATAAACTTGCTGCTGTTAGTACGTATCCGTTTCCGTACTGACAGCAGCAAGCTCTCATATTAAATAGAAATTGACAAAATAATATTTTCCGGAGTCTCCACACATTTTATATGAAACGAACAATAGCTGTGATTGGTAAATGATTTTTTCTGCGATATAGGTAATTAAAATTTACCAATTTTCGAATTTATTCTTTTGGCTTCATATTTTGATTGCGTGGACTAGATCCCAGGGGTATAATTTTTCTGCACTTCGAAGGATTGTCCAAAAGATTCGACTATCCCGAGAAAAGGATTTTCACAGACATACAGACAGAGGACAAGTGATAGGATTCCTTTTTTACCTTTCAAAGTACTGAACCCTAACATATTGTGTTACATAATATCTTAGAATCATGTTTGTTTGTGAGGTGCTATGGTAGACGCCAACAGTGGACTGCAATAAGCTGATGATGATGATGATGATGATGATGATGATGATGATGATGATAATGATGATAATGATGATGCTGATGATCATGATGATGATGATGTTGTTGTTGATGATGATGATGATGATGATGATGATGATGATGATGATGATGATGATGATGATAATGATGATGATGATGATGATGATGATGATGATGATAATGATGATGATGATGATGATGATGATGATGATGTTTGTTCTAAGTGAAGTAAAGTTTACAACAATAAATTTAACAAATACAAAAAATTAAAGAGTCTTAGCTTGGCAGATATTTCCAGATAGGTACATGATGTTTCTTTTCATAAGTTCTGTTCATAATGTAAGGCAAGTTGAGCAAATAATTATTCATATTTATTCAAATTGCTACAGATATTGAAGCCTGTGCTCGTATTCAAAATTAATGATGTGCATTATAGGCAACTGGTTGACTAATTACACGTCTATTAAGAACACACACAAGTATCTTATAATTGTTGCTAATTAACACGTACCTACCTACTCAAAAATATTATTATCATATAATAAAACAGTAAAATCCGTGTGTTTGTACATTGAATATACCTATTTACTAAAAACTAATTGGGGGCGATGTTAAAATAATATTAGAACACTTCAATGTTTTTTGATTTTTTTGTCTGTCTGTTTTTCTGTTCGTCTAGACTAATCTCCGAAACTACTGGACGGATTGGAATGAAACTTTTTGTGGTGTATAAATACTAAGCCTAGTTAACATCAAAAACACTTTTTATTGCGGTAAAATCGCTCATTCCTACACGAAATCGGAATTTCACATTGCAAGCAAACAATAACAATTAACATCTAATATATAAAATTCTCGTGTCACAGTTTTCGTTTCCATACTCCTCCGAAACGGCTTGACCGATTCTCATGAAATTTTGTGAGCATATTGAGTAGGTCTGAGAATCGGCCAACATCTATTTTTCATCCCGATATTCCCACGGGATCGAAAGTTACGCGGGTGAAACCGCGGGGCGCAGCTAGTTGATTATAATATTACTACGCTACGCGAACGAAGTCGCAGGCACCAGCTAGTAAGTAATATACGCTTAAACATATTCTGGTTTTTAGATATGGCTGGGGATAATTACTGTGTATTATTTAGCAGCTGAGAACCTAAGTACATGACAAAATACAATTGTAAATTCTATCATTAAAATAAATTAGAATGTCTTTTTTTATTTACTTTACTTGTGGACGCCTTGTTTTGTAGGCAGCTACTTACTCTATCAGTTCGATAACAAATTACGTACATAACGAACCACAATACTGAATTACTGAGGGCATTTTATCGTTCTGTAGTCATATTTGTGTTGTAAAGTCTAATTGTTTTAATCAGTGTCGGATTACGTATCAAAGGTAGCAATAGCTATGGGCTCCTCAGTCCTCCACGCTTAAAGATGCCCCGCTATAAAATAAGGAAGCAGGGCAACGCGTCTGTACAATATCTTTGCCTTCATTATTATTTAAAGACTCCAACAGAGTGTAAGCTTAAACCCCCTTAACAATAAAGTTAAAGTTTGAGTTATTACAAACGCGCCTAAAACAGTGCAAACTGTCATGGCGGCGCCATACGATTAGGTTGACGTCAAACAACAATCAAAAAGAGCTTATTCTTTCCTCAAAGGTCGGCAACGCATCTGTTAGACCACTGGTGTTACGGATGTCTGTGGGCGTTGGTGTTCACTTTACATCAGGTGACCTAACTGCTCGTTTGCCTCCTATGCTATAAAAAAAAAAAAAAAAAAACGCAAGTGACAAAGTGTAAACACTAGGCAGTTCGGCAAGAATTTACTTGCCAGTGACGTCATATGAGTTTCAACCGAGAACGTTTTTGACGTTGACAAATATTTGCTACTTTATTCCGCAAACTTTACAATAAAAATGCATTTTTTTTATATAAAATAGACATGTATACGATTTATTATTATCTTATTCAATGTGATGACTATAATTTGTAGTATATTTTTGATAGTGTCAAATAGCCTATTATGGAAGTTTAAGCAGTGATGATGACCCCAATGAATTTTAATATAAGTGACCTATAAGGCTATCAGTTGTCCTCAATTTTACATTTTTCCTAATCGGGTACATTTTTCGTGGCGTAGGTACATTTAACGTTAGTTAAGGGCTAAGGCTGATATACTGGTAACACAATCTTTGGCTGGTGCATTGTTGTTGATAGATCCGAGGCACCCTTTCACAGCGGCCAAAGGCTTTCGCAGTGGTTTTTAGTCAATAGGGGCCACGTGCCGAGTCCGACACACCCTTCCGACTCACCCAGCACGGTTGGATGGTGCCTAAAAGCATTTTTTGCAAGCAGCAAAAACTTAGCAGCAACAGGGAGTTAGGAAAGAGTGCTGCTTGCCACTTGCAAGTTCTGACAGTATAATTATAATATTAATTACCACCTAAAATTAATTACTTTTTTAATTATGTGCTAGGATTTTATTGCTGTTTATTTCATTATTGTTACAATCTCGATTCTGAAGCATAAGGCGATCATGATCATGGGAGGACTAATATGACAGTTGAACTGTTTTCATTATTTAATAATTACATTCTGTGATTTATAATAATATGCATACGCGAAAATTACAATAATTATTTTTTCTATATTCCTCAGTTTAATACTATGTTTGTTTAAATTTACTACAACTATCTTGGCTGAGATAATCGAATCTATACTTATCATATACTGTAGTTGTAGGTTTTACGAACAGCTATAAATAAATTCAATGACTAGTATCCTGCTTAGAATAAATCTTTCGCCATAAAAAAATACATTAAAGCAAAATAAAAAAGGGGATTCAACTCTTTGTTTTAAACAAAAATTTAAATCATTCTTAATAACAGAGTTTTGCAGCCACTGACACTTGGATTTATGCTACGATACCTGATGTTTTTAATTACCACCGCTTTTTTATCTATTCATTCTAGAGTTCCATATTATATCGTTGTCACCATCGCCCTTACGATCGATTCTAAAGATTTTCTAAGTTCCCTACTATTACGAATATATTATTATGTGTATGTTTATTTGTTTGGGTTTGTGTGTGGTGAAATATACAATGCTTCCAGTCCGTAGGATGTAAAACCATGTAAAACTGTAAATTTATATCATTGCTAGTTTACACAAAATAAGTAAATTAAATTAGAATATTCAGTTAAGTAACCTGTCAGTTTGTCGCTCCTAGCGAGGAGTTACTGAAAATCAGCGTCATATCATTATTTTATATTGATATGACAAATGCTGAGTGGCCACCTCTATTGGTCACAGTACTCTTATCAAGTATGTTTGCTTAAATATATTAATGTGTGATTGTAAATTTGATAATTGTTATTGTTCCCAATAAAAATCTTTCTTTCTTTCTTTCTAGTTGTCAACCGGCAGATATTTAAAATTTAAATTTATTATTCGTGATTATTATTCGGGTTAGAATAAAAAAAAACCGTTCAAATGCGAGTCGGACTTACACACCGGCTGGCGGCTACTTAGCAACGAAAAGTACAACCCTTACCTCAAAGTACCATGTATAACCAAGTATAAGCATACTTTGTCATAGGGACAAAGTATGAAAGGTGACGAGCGCCTGCATTCGTTTTGTATGCAATGTACAACAAAATATGTAAGTTTATTTTTTCCGACCTGATTGTGATCATAGACTAAATAAAAAGTATTTATTAAGTCTATGGTTGTGATTTGATACGTGTCACGTCAGGCTACGTGAGTTTAGTTTGGGGTCGAAAAAAACTGTCTCACAGATGGCATGAACCAGGATAATAGGACGCTTAGCGTGGCTAATTTCACTATTAGGTCACTATCATGGCCGGGGAAAAATAAATAATAAGTTTGTTGAAAAATAAATAATAAGGGGGCAAACGAACAATCGGAGCAATGCTGAATACCGACCCCCATGGACATTCGCATGATTGTCACGCAGATGCGTTGCCTTCCTATCATCCCCCCCCCCCTCCAATGGTCCACCGGCTACTCACAAACCGCACGAAACACAACAGCGACGCTGTCACTTTACTATTGTCATCTTTGAAAATATCTTATTCATCTTTAAAATGCCGGCAGCGCATCCCTGAAATTTGGTATTGGGGATGTCTGTGGGTGTCGCGTCCGTGATCTCTTATCATCAGGTGAAACGACTGCTCGTTTGAAAAAAATGAAAATAATGTTTTTTTTTTCAATGATGTAATTATACATTACCAATTTTCGGAATTATTTCTTTATTTGTACTGTAAGTTCTTACTTCTTGCCAAATTTTATGATTCTAGATCATCAAGAACCAAGTAGGTACACTATAGATTTTGAATTTCATGCGCTAATCCGAATATATTCGTAGATTGCGATGACTTGAAGAGATCGCAAACTCAATATTCCTGTCGCGAGTTCGAGAGACAAATGCCCAGACGGTGACTGAAGGTGACCGCCAGGCGGTTTATAAAATAAATTACCCTAATTAGGTAGGTACTTAATATACTTACCTACACCTTGCGGTATTTTTTATCATACCTTTTATTTCATTGCTGAACTCAAATTGTCTAACCTAGACATTACACTGCGCATTTAAGCACATCATTAACTTGGCACCGTGCTACGTATCGGTTCAGGGAAGACGCGCCTCCCCGTCGCCGAATCCACTTTAGGATTATTGATTCACCCCCTTGACTACTTTATTTGTCACCTATGACGTCATAGCTTCTCACGGGATCCAATGTCTGTAGTAATATGAGGGACACCCTAGATCCGTCACACAAAGGCATCATGCAAAACTTGCAACAACAAAGTTGTAAAACTTAGTCGCTCTAATTTTTTAAATTAAAGTTAATTATCAAGTGATAAGATTTATTTTCCCTGGAAGCTTGTTAGATTAAACCCATATTTCAGATCGCTAATTTGCCTGAACTATCAGTAGTGCGTCATCTGCGCATTTCACTAATCTACATAACGTCGGAAGAGGAAAACTTGTCCAATCTAATATTCCAATATGCTCGAGCAACATTTCATTTATCATATTATGTGAAAAATGGCCGAGCTGTAGTTTAGCTGGGCCATATTTTATGAAATTATAATATATCAAGGGATGAATATTCGAGTATCATCCACTGTTTTTTAGTTTAAAAAGAAGCATTGGCCGTTATCGAATGCTCTTAATATTATGTCTATAGATATTCCCACTCCGTAATAGCGGCTGACAGAATAACTGTTTCCTTATTATAATTCCGGCATATACTGTAGAACGTAGTCCTATAATCAATAATCGGTTTTACCGTTGGGCACATCGCTAAAGCCGTGTTATTGATTAAGGACTGAGATATGAAAGGCTTGAAAAGCATAAACAGCTTAAGCTTACCTCGGGAATAAATTTTCTAGCCGGATCCAGGTGCATACCGCCAACTTCAATTACGCCTGGTGGCGATAGCTTCCCACCATGCAGAGAATGATGAGTGTTCACCAACATTAGCGAAACATTCTTCGCAAGTTGATCCAGCGAAGGTATTTTACCGTATCGTTTTTCAATGATATCTTGCTCTTTAATCTGAATCATGTATTGATACCAATATTTATAGTAGACACTTAAAATGGTATTCTCCATCCTCTCCCAAAATGACATAGGCGCAGTGAACGGTCTAGTTAGACAGGGGACGATTGACGGATTGTCACTTGCGCTTATAAGTTCAGCAGACCAAGGCATCAAAGTACTCGATAACAACGCAACTACAGGCGCTTTGACGTTGTATATATGAAGTAAGCCAACCATACAATGGCTGTTAAAAGTCTCCAACAGTATAATGTCGTAATCCTTCTTTAACGCATCAATCAACGGCGGCCAATCTACTAACTTACTGCAAATATCAGTCGCCAATTCGGCCAGCGGATGAAATTCCAACAACGACTTCAATACTTTCCCCAGACCCGATATCTTCAATATGCCTTGACTTTCAAACCAGCTCAGGTCTACTGTTTCAAGTCCTATGTCGGCGATGCCTTGGAGGCCGACATCAGTGTAGTTCACCGGGGGATCTTTCAGTGGAAAGAACGAGACGACGGTCACTTGGTGTCCACGTACTGCCAACTCACGCAGTAACGGCTCGAACACCATCTGATGACTTCTACCTGTGTGCGGAAAAAGTCCGAGTACTTTTGCACCGTGCACATAGTTGATGATCGTAACAAGTGTGATTAAATAAACGCAGAGGCGACGCATGGCGCATGACACGCGGTCTCCGTTACGAAACGCTCGCACTACTGGCCTAGCGTGCCGGTACGGTGACTTCAAATAACATGAGCTATTTTCAGACCGTTACATTACTTTCAGCGGTAGCGGTCTAGTTGCATTAACAATACCTAACATTCTGTTTGTCTGGGCATATGAAATAAAGAATTAAATAAAGAGAAATTAGTCATGGACATAATCTAACGATTATTGATGGAGGAGTCTAAATTGTAGTCTAGTAATAGACTTTACAATTAAGTTTAATTAATTAATTAATTATTTAACTTTACAATAATAAATACAAGTTACGACATAGACATTATATTAGAATACCTAATATACGTATTTGACAACATTTGGTTCAGTAATTGCTGCGTACCTACTTACAATACAATAAAAATTCGGAAATTGCTTAAAGGTACCTACTTTATAGGATATTCTCATTGATAGATCTAGTATTAATATTATTTATCATTACATAGGTACTAAAAATATATTCAAAATCTTAGTTTAGTAACAGAATCTGAATTGAAATAACGGGAACGAAAATCTCACTACCACGATGCCGCCGTGAAGTGACAGTCAGTCGCGTTTCATGCGGAGTTGTCAACAGGGTGGCTCGTGGGAGGAAGAAGGAAGTAGCGCTACTCGTCTGTATAAAGAATATATGCATGTAACGCATGTAGCACCGAAAGTGCCGACTGCCCGTTTTATCGATAAACATTAACTTGTTCAGAACTAAAGGGCGATGGTTTTACATTAACGCGATCGTTCACGTTAATATGACGTTTAAAACATTTCACTTTTTAGTCGTTGGCCACTTTGCACGGATTTAATATACATGTTAGGTACTTGTATATAACAGGTAGTAAATGCCTATACAAGAACCATAACTATGTTTTTTGAGGTTTGTGGCAAAATCATTGGATAGAGCCCTCTGTCTTTTATATTATAAGAAGCTGAACCCATGAATATTGAATGTTCGACCTGTAGATGCTATTGTCTGGCAGGGGGGTCATAACTGGAATAAATGGCATTTTACCGACTTATTGTTACGTCACTGGTATGTACTTAACAGTACCCAGTGGCTACAAAACAAACAATGGATGTTTGAAATGATTGAAACCGCCTATTCTTAGAAACGTAAATTCCACCAATTTTCCTGTGAAACGCGGCACAAAGGAAATAATTTGGCTCGCACTATCAAAAAGTTATAAGATTTATGTATTAATATATAATATACATAACATAACTTCACAAATCCTACAGCCCACAGTATCCACGAATCAAAATTCGTGGTGACGCTGATTACAATCGCTCCGTATCTTAGTTCTTAACGCTTTATATTATGGTAGATTTCGTTAATTCGTCAATCTCAATAGTTCATAATGAAAAATCTTCTAAAATTCAAAATAAACGTAAATCACATTAGATTGAGGAGCGGCATTAGCTGGATGTTTATGCTCATAAATATAGGTACCGATATAAGTAGATATATTTTTGTTAACGTAACTTCTTCTTGTATGTAACATGTAGGTAATGACCATTATTTCTTTCTATTTTATAAGTCGGAGAAGAAGTTTTAATAAATGAAAATCTTATTCTTGGAAAACCCTTAGCACATTGAGTTACCAATTATCTAAGTTCTATTGTTGGTAGGTATATTGAGGAACAAATTAAGCAGTTTTCGTCTACTACGTCGTGATTTGTTAAGCACGAAAATCTTTTTAATTGGCTACGGATTTTGCTCATTAAGGCTCCTGAGAAATTTTTAAGAATTTAAAATTCCTCCATCGAAATCCAAAATAACTCTAAAATAAAAAAATAAAAATTTTTAACTTATTTAACAATTTTATTGTCTTCTAATTTTCAATAAAATTTATACGAATTATGAAATTCTTTTTCGATACATTATACATTTATAATTTGGCCTATAACTTTTAAGTTTTTACTTTTTACTCAACTCTGATAGTTCTCCTTTAAATTGCATTATGATATATACGTCTAATGCTGTATATCTACATACCCATACCAAATTACAGGTTTCTAGTACTTATAGTCTCTGAGTAAAACCGCGGACAGACAGACGGACATGCGGAAACTATAAGGGTTCCTCGTTTACTACGGAACCCTAAAAAAGCACCGATGGTAGAAAGACCTTTTGACTAGTTATTAGTTTTCATTATTTTCAGTTTTTAATTTATTTGTAAGTAGGAAAAATTACTGTACCACATAAATAAGTTACACCGATGTACGTCCTGCGCAGTATACATTTTTTTGAAAGGCGCGAAAATGTTTCAGCCAATCGCCAAGCAATATTTTTGCACGAGAAATTCTTCATTGGCATTCATGTCAGTTGCCAAACCCAACTTCAGCTGTCATAGGCATTCACACAAACGTCGCATTACCTGAACTACTTATACATTATCAAACTCATGCAGTACAGATATCGCGAGCGAGATAGCATGAGCTCACGTCTTGTTATGTTTTAAGCCTTATAAGTTGTTAAATAAGGTTTTTATTGCATTGGTGTTCTAAATCTGATAAGATCTGCCTATGTAGCACTCTTCTGCGTCAACAACGAAAGCCGATGTAACTTATTTTCGTGGTACAACTATACTTTCTTATTAGGTATCTATCAAGTATGACTTTGATTACACCTTAACTATTTGAGTCTGTAATAAATTTAAAACTCTAACATCTAATCCTGTTAGCTGTCATCTTCGTTGTAGTGCGTAACGATTTAACCAAGATTTAACCCTTCTAATGTAACTTGAAATGAACTTGTATCATTTAAGTCTTAAGTGGAATACATATTCTGGCATGATATAATAATATTTAATCTTTAACTTAATATATTATGTTATATTTCTTGTGTGCGTGTGTACGTCAATGAACTCCTCGTAAATGACTGGACCGATTTCTACGCAATTTTTTGTGTGTGTTGATGAGCATTTGCGAATTGTTTAGTTGTCACAAATCAGCCCGGCAGATGGCGTTGCAGTCGGCATCTCGAATATACAATATTGTAGGGTAAAGTAACGGGTTAACAATTCGGCCACATTGTTACCATGACAACGTATTTACAAGACGTCTGTCGGGCAGCTAAGTATTTATATCTATACTAATAATATAAAGCTAAAGAGATTGTTTTTTTTTGTTTGAACGCGTTTTAATCTCTGAAACTAGTGGATCGAATTGAAAAATTCTATAAGTATTAGTTAGCCCATTTAGGGCCGATTTTTCAATCCTCAGATAAAAGATAGTTCCCTGGCCTAGGAATAAACTATCTCTGTTTCATTTTTTATTGCGTGTTTAAGTGCGATGGCAATAATTTATTCCTAGGGTTAATTTTTATTTGACGATTGAAAAACCGGCCCTTAGCGTGGAAGGCTTTAATCGACTGCGGCAAAAAACGGATTCCCGTAAACGAAGTTGCGGGCGTCCGCTACTAAAACCAAATCAAATAACTATTGTCTTTGATTATATTAATCAAAGTATGGTGTATTATCGTTTGTTCATATAATGAAATGGAAAGCAATAACAAAGAGATTTGTTTTGTAATGGAAAGATATAAATTGTACCTACTATTGAGTGATTATAACACACAAGCGTTAATCAGCTATCGCCATTTGTTTCCGTACTGTTAATAAAGATGCTACCTCATTAACATGTTCCATCGCAACTTTGTTAGGTCACCTAGGTACTCATTAAGTTGCTAAGTTGCGAATGTATATGTATATTACCAGACGATATACTCGTATTGCATACAATGAGACATTTATATGGAATATGGCAGCAAAGGCACTATTACGTTAATTATTATATGCCTAGATATGTTATCTCGCGAGCCCGTGTAAATCTGCTCTCTTTGGTAGAATTCTCATAAGCATATTGTTCAGTTCTGACCCTGGACTTGTTGCGAACCCTGGACAGTGGAAGGAATGTTATACACAGGGCTCAAATCAGAATGAACCTGTCTGCGATTACGCAGAGCTAAATTA
>LUGF01024409.1:43578-56968 GCA_001625245.1 Calycopis cecrops
AATATCGGTACCGATATTTTTATTTAAAAATATCGATATATCGGTAATTTTTTTTACAGCCTTAAGCTGTAAAAAAAGCCTTAAGCTGGGCAAACGAACAATCAGAGTCATTTTCATGACTACCGACACCCATTGACATCCACATAGAGGCTATACCGATGCGTTCTCCCTGATTTTTCATATCAAGGAGGAGGAGGGAGAAGGGGGGGGGGCCTTCTCCCTCCTCCTCCTTGATATGAAAAATCAGGCCTAATCTACTTCAATCATATTACTAGATAAATACTAGATTTGATATATTAAATATATACACAAATTACATTTAATAGTTATGATTAGTATATATATAGTTAAAATTATAATACTAATAAAAATGACATATTATTATGATATAACTTTGTCTTCGATTTTATCGACTTACTGTGGGTGCTTCGTTACATTAGAAATTTAATCATTTAATCCTTAATGTGGGCATTTTGCTAACATCATGAAATTATTAGATTATTTATATGAAACTATACAATTTTTTTTTTTCATAATAAATTAATGCAGTGATGATTTGATTATCAGCAAAACCAGAAACACGACGTGTAAAATATACACAGGGTTGCTGTTGTTATATCTAACTTAAGTAAAAAAAGAAAAAGTAACGAAAGGAGTCGCCTAAAAGCAAAAAAAAATATCGTTTTTGATACTATTTCGATATTGGATATTTTATATCGATGTATCGATATGTTTTAAAAAATATCGCCCAAAAATATCGATATATCGAATTAAAAATATCGATAATATCGATGTATCGATATTTTTTCAATAAACCTACATTGTCAATTTCATGTCGTTTCGTGCAGAGTAATAAAATACTACAGGGTTTCGTGTCACGTGACTTATGAATAAAAATAAATATTTTTAAAAATAGATTTTAAAATAAAATATTGATTATTTACAAATTATTTCACTACAGAATGACTTAAAATAATCATACTATTTCTAGGTTACATTCAATAATTTTATTTTAAATACTGGAAAATAACCCATTGAGCAACTTACCAAAAGTAGGCAACACTTAAATGGCACTTACAGTTTGATAACAAATAAACTACTTTTTAATACTCAAGAGGATTATCTATTTATACTTTAAAAAGGTGATGCTAGATAGAATTTAATATTTTTTTATTGACCGTCAGAAGAATGTTTTGAGCGATGTATAATGTACATAATATGTATATTTCTGTTTCCAGCTACAGCCGAAAATGGCTTGAGTGATTTTAAAGTATGAGGTGTCAGTAGATCTATTAGAGATGATAGGAACACTCATCATCATCCTTTATCAGTCCAGTCATACTATAATTAAAAAATTAAGGAGATTTGACTTACGACAAGAGCCATTTCACTTATTAGGATCACCTGAGAACCTAAAAATTTATCACACATAATGGCCTCTTTTAAAGACAATTTGTAGTTTACAGATGACATCTTATGTATTGTATTTGGTTATGACATGTTTTTGTTTTGTACATAATAGAATAGAACATATAAATCAAAATCATGTCATATTAATAAAATATGTGAGAAATAATACAAATATAAAAATTATTTAATTTATTATTAAAATATTTCACAGTGAACTAGAGGCTAACATTTTTGTTCCGATGGTCACAAGACCTTCCCTTATGGAAAGCTAATAATAAATAAAGATGTAGAAGTAAATGCATATACACTATGTTACACTGCTATTAGCACCACAATCATTCTGAAATGAAAAAATATATTCAATAATAATTATTATAATAACAGCTCATTCTTTGTGTAAAATCATATGCAACATTCTTTCCAATAGTTTTAATTGAATGGTGAATAGTT
This sequence comes from Calycopis cecrops, assembly GCA_001625245.1. Taxonomy (NCBI): domain Eukaryota; kingdom Metazoa; phylum Arthropoda; class Insecta; order Lepidoptera; family Lycaenidae; genus Calycopis; species Calycopis cecrops. The sequence continues at coordinate 45,439 of LUGF01024409.1, forward strand.
GATAGTGAGGGTAGGTAGGAAGGTGAACCCCCCCAAAGATGCTGCCACCTTGTCGTAGTGGGGCTGAGTGACTCCGTGATCCCCAAGGCTATTCCGGACAGGGCTACCCATACTGGACAGGTTTGGGTTGAGAGGCCTTAGTCTAAGAGCAGCTCACCTGGAGGGTTCTTCCACCTATCCCACTGAATCAGCAGATGACGGTGTGGAATGGGACAACTGGCAAGTCCGATTTCGGACACAAGGTCCTTTTGGATGTGGTGGCATACTCCTTTGGACAACTGGGGCCAGGGGTCTGGATGGGAACCTGACCCCATTACACGGTTCCGTCATGGTAGTAGGGACTGTTCAAAGGCCGCAGTGCCCAAGGAGAAGGGGTTAGGGTGCTTTTATAAAGAAGCAGGTTCCCAGCGCCGACAATTTCGGCGCCGATCGGCGCTGGTCCGAGCAGGTTGCACTCGTATAAAGAAGCAGGCAAATCGGCCTGTAGTGACCATCATGTCGTCGACTTCATCGGACGACGACTTATTTATTATGGAAAATAGTTATTTAAAATGTTTGTATAATATATTAGTATTTATTATATTAGTATTATATTAATATATTAGTATTATAATTGTATAATATTAGTAGAATGTGAAAGTTTGTATGTTAATTAAAAGTGGAAATAGTATTAAAAAACGTGTATTATTTACAAATAGAACTAAATAGTAATTACGTAATAATATCAGTGTACTTAATATATTTTCTATAAAGTAAGTAATATTATTTAAAAAAAAATGGGTATTTTTTCATGTTTTAAATTTATTATTAATGGTGAAACACCTCAATCGTGCCGGCCCAAGTGCTGCTACATGCATGCATGCATCGTGGCACTGCCAAGAATATTAACATTTATTTGAGAAAACAATGTTTCATGAAGACAAGTCTTATACGAGTATGACACGAGATACATTGTCCTGCATTTTCAAAATGCAATGGACACCCTACGTACCGGTAAATGCTTGAGCCGGCTCGAGTCGGCGCCGGTACGCGCCGAAAACCTGCTTCTTTATAAGTGAGCCCATAAGATAACATTGCAAAACGTGTCGGCGCTGGTCGGCGCTGGTCGACGCCGACAATTTACCTGCTTCTTTATAAAAGCACCCTTATCCAGTTGCCCAGCCCAACACTGCACCTGGTTGAGCTTCCTGGGCTACTGGGTAGCTTGCATAATAAAGGCATTCCTCTGCGTTACCAAAAGAGGTAGAACTTTTTATTTTTGGTTTTGTCTTTTAGTTAATGACAAAATATGTAGTTTTGAAAAAAAAAAATTATAATTATTGGCATAGCAGTTGCAGAGTATATCCCAGACAAGTAAATAAATATGACGTAAGATACTTATTAATACATGTACAATGATTATATGTTAGGAGATCATTATGAAGTACATGTTTACATACCCATACAGATAAAGGAAGAATGATAGCAAATAAAATGCTAATTTAATCCATCCTTCTCTCTGGCAAAAAGTTAAAACATCCGCATTCATAATACTAGTTGGATCATATAGGCCAGGTCCAGACATAACAGGCCTTGTCCTGTATCTGAAATAGTATATTACATATTAGTGATTAATATAAAAATTAGTTCTAAGGAATTTTTATTACCAGTAACTTAACCTATTTACCTGTGAATGTGATATAAAATAAGTGGAACGTTTATAAGCAACGAAAGCCATTCTCCCGAAAGTAAGAACAGAATATTAATGAACAAATGTAACAAGTATTCCGGTAACACCAGCTGAAATTTTTAAAAAGGTTTTAATAAATGCAAATGCAAGTCACTTGGTATCGGTTTGTCAGGCCAAAATACTAACTGGGTTGAGGCTGTTACATTGATCTATAGGGTTTTTATAATCAGTTTTTAATTCGTCAAAAGCTATGACGTGGAAAATTGAAAAGAAAATAAGGAATGCATCTACAATTAACGCTATAATATACGAAAAAGCAGGAAAGCTAAACGCCATTTTGACAAGTAATGACAAGTGAATAGTTATTACTTTTTTAATACTTTTGGAGCTTGAGATACGAAGCAAATGGAATAATTATTATTTAAAAATTTGTGCATGAATATTAAATAGAAACAAAAAAATATAGAATACTATCTGTGCCCGGTGTCACCTCAGCAGTTTTGCCTGAAGGAGTAACAAACAAACATACAAACTTATAGTATTTTATTACTTATATCTATTTATTTATTTAAGTTATAGTAGGATAAAGAAATTAATTTAAAAAAAACTTGTGACGCATCAATCTCTCTGCCACTAATTCGGCTTATGCATCTGATAAACACGTGAATTACTTTAATATGAGGTTATCATGTAAATATGTAAATTTATCGTAAAATCTTTGAATATTTAACCAAATAGAGATGCCGCAAATGCAATAACTTAAATAATAATAACGTTTGGTGTGATACGCAAAAACAAAAAAATTACATAATAATAATAAATATACGAAATTGACGAAAATGAAAATAGACAGAATGTTGCCCGTTAATTTAATAATGTAGCAACCCTAATCTGACAAATGACATCAAACCAAGTCATTTGTTGGCAAACTATTCTACGACTAATTTAGGGAGTCGTGTATTAACTTGAATTAATTAATATTTGCAGTTATCTCACATTCGTCTACTTTATAATATAAAATAAAGTCAAAAGAGATAGAGTTTTTCACTATTTTTTATTTTAGGTGCTTTATCTATAAATGTTAAATACTATAAGAATACAATTTTTATCATGAAGTAGAATTAAAGAAGAAAATCATGAATTCCTTACTCATAATAAATTATTTTTCTGTGTGCCTGTTATTGAGTATTCTAAGGAGTGCAGTTTGTATGGAAAATGATTTTAAAGGCTTTGATGATAGTATATTGTTTAGTATAAATTGGCCTGGAGCGCCAGACGTTCTTGAACAATCTGCAGAAAATAATTTATTACCAGAGGTAATCAAATTTTTTAATTTTTTTGTGATATTTCTTCAGCATATTTTTAAAATATCTACTATTATAGTATTTTAAATGTCCTATTTTTAACTAATTCAGTAGATTATGCGCTTCAGGTTGATTTTTAGTTAATTAAAAACAAAAAATGAAATTTCAAAATGATATCTAACCATTCGGAGTGTATTACAAAATTATTATTTTAGAGCGACAATGTTGTAACAGTTACTACAGTGAACAAGGAAAAGTATAAATGCAAGTTGCCAGATGTACATAAAAAAGAGACCTTAAACATTGAAGAGTATGAAGGACCTTCGCCAATAAGTCTCTTACAACCTTTATTTTCTCAAAAGATATGTTCCTATAGACTGGAAACTTACTGGAGCTATGAAATGTGCCATGGACGGTATATCCGACAGTATCATGAAGAAAGAGAAGGTATTACCTACTCATCATATTTTTAACATTCTTAACAGTATAGAAATATTTTTCAGTTTTATAAACATTACCTATTTTTAGTGTCTAATTTTTTCACAATAAAATTCTGTATTTTAGGTAAACAAGTAAAAACTCAGGAATTTTTCTTGGGGCATTATAATGCCGAGAAACAGTCAAAGGCAATCAAAGATGAACAAGATAAAAAACAATCATTGAAGACAACTCAGGTAGAAGGAATGACATTACCCTATGTTGAAATTGCTATGGATGATGGTAAGAATAGGTCCAAAATCTTTAAATTGTTAATCAGTTAATATACCTATATATTATTTTCAAGATTTCAGCATCATCAGAAAAACAGAGCCTTGAATACACTACTGAATTCATAAGATAAGCTGATAAAATATGTGTTCAATAGGCCACTGCTGCCTCTAGATTTTATACCTTTTATATCATACAAATTTTACCCTGACTATTAAAAAAAGGATGTATTCATTAATTGCTTTTAAATGTGATGAATACATTTGAGTCCATATTGAATCATTAAAAAAATATTAATATTTTATGCCTTTTTTATTACAGGAACAATCTGTGACTTAAATGGAAAACCAAGGCTCACAAGAGTGCTGTACGTGTGTTATAGTCACGGAAAACATGAGGTATACTCATTCAAAGAGATTTCAACCTGTGAATATGAAGCCATAATATTATCACCTTTACTGTGTGAACATCCACATTTTATGCCAAAAGACAAAAATGAGAATATAATAGACTGTATACCTTTAGGAGATGCTCCAAAGAAACCAAGGAACTTACTAAGAAATGAAATAGATAATTTAAAGTTTCTACAACAAAGTGTTAAACTTATGAATGATGTAAGTATATTTGAAATAAGTAGAACAACACAGTTTTTATTAATGAGCTATTCTTAGTCAAATATTTTGTTTAGTGTTTTCATTTTTTTTTAATTTGTTTTTTATTAGAAAATTGCATGCAGTTTGATATCTATAAGTATTTTTTATTATTTTCACTTTATGTATTTAATCAGATTTTAAACAAGATTAATCCTTAGCCACCTGTCATTTTAGTTGCAATACCACTTCACCTCTGTCCTAGAGATTACTTGTATATTCTTTGTTTTTAGACCAATTTATAAAATATATACAATATACCGTGTAAACTCTTTATAATGAAACTAAGGAGACCAAACATTTTTTATCATTATAGATAGATTGGAGTAAAAGAAAAAAAACTATGAAATTAACAATAATGCATGTTTAATATATTAGCTGATTAATAACATATACAAAGTTGATAAAAGCGAGAGGCATTAAATGAAATCACATATTTAGTGTATCATTTGGAAAAGCCTGGAGGCTACACAATAAACATCAGATCAATCGGAGCAATAGCTTAGCCACAGGATTTTTTTTTGTTTTTCTCACTTCGTATACTCTGTATGTCGGCTGATCGTCGACTATGGGTGGCTGGGGTCATTCACCCCATGCGAGCGAAAGCATGATTAAATTTTTTCGCTATTTAACTTTTTTGAAAAAAGTATTTTCGTATACTTGTCGTGAACTTTTTTAATAGTTTCGAATTAACTGTAGACACTCATAGTATATGTGGTTTAATTTAACGCCTCTCGCTTTTATTAACCTTCTATGTATGTTAATTTTATTATTTGTGCATATGTTTTTTCAAGATTCTTTCTTCTATCAAAATATAGCACAACAAAACAATCAAAGTAATTAAGAATAACAAAAGAAGGATAACTGTTTCAGACCTCAGAAGTCTTGGAGCCTTTTTTAACCTGATGAATAATACCGATAATAAAGTTACTGACTAAGTATGGGTAATTTGGAATTATAGGGAGTTTATTGTTTTAGATTAGAGAATAACGCTATACAGAGTTTACACACATTACAGGTATACAAGGTTACTTTTTGGTCACCGGCCAAATTTTAAAATAAAAAAGAAATATGATTCCAAGGGTGTGTTTTAAATTGTATCGTCTAATTGTAATATTTTGTTAAATTAAAATCGATTTGAAATGGTCCTGAAAAATACATCGATCGTTGTTCGCACACGAAATGTATCGACTTCAAGGTTAGTGACGGCGGCCGACCGCGGCTTGCGAGTCAGATGCCACTAAGAAATATGTGAATAACATGGTACAAAGTAATTAATCTAATTATTTTTCATTTTTTTATTTAATAAATTGAATGTATTGACTCTGAGCCAACTGACCTGACCAAGCCTAAAAATTTGGCCGGTGATCAAAAAGTAACCCTGTATAAAGTTGTGTCTATTCATATTATATTTACAACAAAAATAAATATTTATAAAAAATGATACTTACCTAAAAAAACAATTATCAAGTACTTACCTACCTACTTTTAACAAACAAAACCATTCAAATGCTGTTTGGACACGCACACCAAGGGTTCCATACTAACAGGATTTTCTAGCATAAATCATAAGCACATAAGGGAAAAATATCAGAAAAACCATTACAAGTTTATTTTGTTATTACAAATTGTGTGCACATGCATTATGGATTGTAAGGTTGTCAATAGTCAATTATAATAAGCAACATTCATTCCAATAACAAATATAAATTTGTGATTGTTTTTTCTGTTTTTACCAACTTGGATGTTTTCCCTTACCTGCACCTTTTGCAAAACTTATGATTCTATGTTACTGGGAAAGTACCCCTATGTTTCCTTGACAAACATACAGATAGAGAGTGCATAGTTAATAGGTTAGATGCTTTATTAACATTTGTGTTGCCATATTCAGGATGATCATCCTAAAGACGTTCTAGCTGTTTTGAAAGTTGAAAAAATTGAACAGGTAATATATATTTTCATACAGTTGTTTTTTATATGTTGTGTTAATTTATTTTCAGCTCTTCACTTTACAGCTTTTGACACTATGTATTTATTATAGTTCTAATTACTTAATCCTTTATTCTTTTATTGAAGGTGATAGCCATATCAGCTTTTCCCTGTAATCAAATTTTGTACAAGCCTATGAAGAGTAATCATATTAATAAATGTTTAATGGCCAAAATAAAAGCAGTTATTTCTTTTGGTTCCGCTTTGGAAATGTGCTGCCTATGATCGATTACTTTGCATCATATAATTTGTTTCCCGCATCTACAGCTTTGTAGGCTTATAATAAAGTACCTATATGCCTTTTAGTGATTGTCGTCGCCCATAAATATCCTGAAGCACACATTGCCCTCCTCTACTACGTGTTTACTAAGTTTCCGGTAACCCCATGGGGGTCTCGTTGGGCTATCGGAAACTTAGAAAACGAAATGGGAGTAATCTACTGACGTCAGAGCCGGCAGCGCTGATGGGCCTGGGGCTTGAGGTCGAGAGGAGCCCCTTTTATAGACACTTTTGTGCATATAAAGCAGATGGGGTCCTCGTCTGACGATATTATTATGCGAGCGAGAGGCACCGATCGTGCCGTCTCACTCCCCCTACAAAGTGAATGTATTATGAACATATAAAGCAGTTTAGAACACGATATAGGACGGCGAGACTCACTTGAAGTTGGAGCTACATCCGCTGCACGATGAGGATGTGGAGGAAGGTAGTCACCGGTCCAGCTCCCTCGCCAGCAAGCCGCCGCCCATCACCGACGACTCGCCAGTGCGGGCCTTCCTCAATGGCGAGAATTGCTTGAGCGGGGTAATGTACACATTTTCCTAACATTTTTTTTTATTTTTATGGTATAGGGGGCAAACGAGCAGGTGATTAGTGACTACCGCCGCCCATAGACATCCGCAAAACTAGGTGTCTTGCAGACGCGTTGCCGGCATTTAAGGAAGAGGAATGCTCTTTTCTTGCAGATCCCTAAGTCGTATCGGATCGGAAATACCGAGGAAGGCAGCTGGTTCCATAGTACTATTGTACGCGGTAAAAAATGGCGTTTATACCGCATAGTACTACATTTAGGAATAACGAGATGGTGGGCATGGAACTTTGAGTTCTGTCGCGATGTCCTATGATGGAATTCAGCTGCTGGTATTAAGCCGAACAATTCCTCGGAACACTCTCCATTGAAAATACGGTAAAAAATGCGGAGGGAACCGACATCTCTCCGTAGGGCCAAAGAATCGAGCTGCCCGGAAATAACAGGGTCATCAACGATTCGAGTCGCTCTTCGTTGAATACGGTCAAATGGATCTAGCTGATATTTCATAACATATCTTAATAGTGAATAGTTTTTATCAATGATTTTTGGTTTATTTGAAGGCTATATTTTATTGTTATTGAACAAATTTGTATTTTTGAGACCCAATGAAGTGGGCATGGCTAGTGATCATTTATTGCTCAATATGTTCTAATATGCTAGGACAGCTCAGCAGTATACAGTGCCCTTGACTCGTGGTCTAGTGGCAATAATGTTGAACCACAGATGTAATTTTCCATTATACTTACTTCTGTTTGCTATGTCACTCCAGATGGGCCATAAATCATTATCCGTAAAACCTTATGAGTCAATAACGATGTCTATAATAAAATAAATAAAACATATGAAATAATGCATGACCCTATAAGTTATTTTCTTTATAAATGATTTTTTTTTATGGTATAGGGGGGCAAACGAGAAATCGGAGCCATTTTTGCGACCACCGACACTCATAGACATCCGCATAGTGGCTATACTGATGCGCTGCCCTCCTTTCTCCTCCCACCTCCATGGGCCACCGGTTACTTACACACCGCACGAAACGCGACAGTTCAGCTGTCACTTTACGCCGGTCTCGTGTAAGCGAGAGATACCTCCCCGGTCGTGCCGCCCCACTTCAGCTGCATGCAAGCATGCAGCGTGGCACTACCTCTTACTATATATTATTAGTATTAAATTATACGTGTTTCTAATTTATATCAGCCACCTACAACAATGTACTATTGATAATACTTATCGGTATTAACATGCGCAGCACTGCTTCTGTTCATAAGGCCCGTGAGTGGGAAAGGGAGCGAAACACTCGCGCATCCGCTCCCACGTTTTATGACCGAGTCTGCGAGATAATAACAGAACCATAACGTATGTCCAGGGCACCGGGTGGTGGAAGTACGAGTTCTGCTACGGGCAGCACGTGGTGCAGTACCACGTGGACCGCGCGGGCGAGAGGACCACGCTCCTGCTGGGGCGGTTCAATGAGGAGGCGCATATCAACTGGGTGAAGGAGAACCGAGCCAGGGCGCCGCATCCTATAGGTAACCTTGATCATTAAGGTAGAGTTCCGAGGCGGGCTGCAGGCCGCAACCACAGGCGGCACGGGTGTGGTCGACCACAGCGCCGCCTGTGGTTGTGGTCGCTGTTATTCCAAGCGCGGCCGCATGTCGCGACTGCACGTGTCAGTCCATACCTTTTGCTTGGTGCCTGCTGCGTGCCGCGACTGCGGGCGACACTCCGCGGCTGCCGGCTGCAGTGACGTTACTTTCGCAATCAATTTCATAGAGATTCATAGAAAGCAGTGGTGTCACCGGCGGCGTGCGCTCGTCGCCTCGGAATTGTACCGTTATAAATAGAGCTAGTACGTTGCATTGCAGTCTAAGGTGCCGTTCAAACATTCCGTAAGCACTGAAGGGGGTGGAGGGGTTGCTTTATTTCTTTGCAACTTCATAATATATGCACACATTTTTTTGCTGACAAGGGAGTCTCTCGCTCACATGATACCCCCCATGAAGTGTTTCGTGTGGTTTGTAAGTAGCCGGTGGCACATGGAATGGGAGGAGGAAATATGGGTCATCTGCTTAGCATTTCTAGGATGTCTACGGCTGTCGGTGGTCATTAAAAGGCTCCGTTATTATATTTTTATGACATTTTTTGTGTGTGTGTGATTTGAGAATGGACTAGATTCACAAATCAGCCCGTCAGATGGCGCTGCAGTCGGTATCTCGAATATACAATGTTGTAGGGTAAAGTAAAGGGATGACAATTCGGACACATTGACACATTTACACGTTACCATAACAACACATTTTCAAGACAACGTCTGTCGGGCAGCTAGTATTTATATCTATACTAATAATATAAAGCTGAAGAGTTTGTTTTTTGTTTGTTTGAACGCGTTAATCTCTGGAACTAGTGGATCGAATTGAAAAATTCTTTCAGTATTAGTTAGTCCATTTATCGAGGAAGGCTTAGCTTAGGACACATTACCATGACACCATATTTTCCCATAATAACAAGACAACGTCTGTCTTAACTTAAGTTCTTGTAACTTTCCAGAGAAACGCACATCGATATCCCACTTCTACTCGGACGGCGATATTTGCGACAAAACCGAGAAGCCCCGCCAGACGGAGGTGAAACTGAAGTGCGTGAAGAACTCCTCGAGTCCCGCGCAAGTCTCCCTGTACCTCCTCGAGCCGAGGACCTGCCACTACATCCTAGGAGTGGAGTCGCCTCTCATATGCGAAATACTGCCGCACGTGGACGAATACGGTCTAGTGAGGACCCCCAAACACACGGAGGAAAAGGGACAGGAGGTGGAACTCAAACACGAGAGCGTGGATGAGATTAAGGAGGATGTAAATAAGTTTGGTTTTGATTTAGGTTAATAAATGAATTTATTACGTAAATTGTGTTTTATTGTTTAAATGGGTATTTTATCGCAGAAAAAGCAAGACTTTAGCGATAGGTAATGCCAGGATGACGTCGGAATTGGGCCGTCACGAGCGGGGAGGTACCTCTCGATTACACGATACCGGCGTAAAATGCAAACAAAGGATATGAAAGACTAGCTGCGCCCCGCTGTTTCACCCGCGTAAATTTCGATTCCGTGGAAAACAATCATCCCATGGCATCCCATAGGCATATTTTTTCGGAATAAATACTATCCTGTGTTAATCCAAGATACCCTCTATGTGTGTGCCAAATTTCATGAAAATCGGTTCAGCAGTTTTTGCGAGTATTGGGGCCATTTTCTTTCTATGCATAAATCAACAATATGCTTACCAGCATCATTCTAATATCACCACATGGACCTAATACGCCATCGAAGCCTGACGGCGTGATACCCTATTGTATTCACATCACGACTCTTTCATTGGCATATGCCATAACCAAAGCCTTAGAGAATACCAAAACTCTTAGGTCGCTGGTTGTTGACGAGCTTACCGGTGCCCATAATGCGAACATAAAAAAATTCCGACCGAGGACCGAGATGTGTCGACCATATCAAAATCTTTCACAAACGGGCCTTAGTGTGAAGACAAGAATACTTACTAGCATTGTCGCTCTGGGGAACTCTAGACCACAGGGCCATCACCCTACCGGGGAGATCAGTGGTTTCATTTCCGTACGCTTAGTCTCTTTATCTCACAACAACACTCAACAACTGCAACACAATCATCCTAATTTTTCCCGTTCAACACATCTATCAACTTATTCATCTTATCTTCCAACTCGCTTCTCACATTGCACGTGCATATTTGGCACTCCGCACTGGCGTGACAACTGGTGGCCCTAATTGCTTCATTTAGCATAAGGCGTACCGACAAAGGTTTGTTGCTTCCGAAGGAAGCCCTAAAAAATCTAGCCTGCGGTACTTTTTTTTATAGCATAGGAGGCAAACGAGCAGTTGGATCACCTGATGTAAAGTGATCACCAACGCCCACAGACATCCGTAACACCAGAGGTCTAACAGATGCGTTGCCGACCTTTGAGGAAAGAATAAGCTCCATTATTAAAGATCCCTAGGATGTCTTCGTGACAGAATTGCAGTCCAGTGGAATGGCAGGGGCTGCGACTAGCAGGCTTCCGGCCAAACCCCTCAACAACTCAAAGTAAGTTTTGCAAAGACTCGATAGGGGTAAACACTTCCATGTGTTATATAATCCTCCTATCTCCGTTAATCATGAGAAGTCGCGTAGTGTTTCCTCGGTAAGTATCATCACCTTCAAGTAGTCATCATCATCATCAGTTGCAGCAGTTGTGTTTAAGTAATAATAATAATATCTTTTTTTTTATGGTATAGGGGGGCAAACGAGCAGTTGTAGCCATTTTGATGACTACCGACGCCCATAGACATCTGCATAAAGACTATACAGATGCGCTGCCCCCCCTTTCTCCTCCC
>LUGF01024409.1:56994-71757 GCA_001625245.1 Calycopis cecrops
GACAGCACAGCTGTCACTTCACGCCGGTCTCGTGTAAGCGAGAGGTACCTCCCCGGTCGTGCCGGCCCAATTCGGCTGCATGCAAGCATACAGCGTGGCACTACCTCTTACTAGAATCTCTATATCTGTGAACTTATCACACCACGCTAGTCTAGCCCCGGGCTCAGTACCGTAAGGACTTGTGTTACGGGTACTAGACAACGGAAATATATTATGATTATAAATTTTAAAAAAATATAGATTTAAGATTTCAATTATAGAAATACATATAATACATAGATAAACATCCATGACAAGGCGGGATTCAGACCCGCGACTTCGGGCGCAACATGCTCCGCTTATCCGAGCACTGTACCACTGCGCCAGCCTGGTCGTAAGTCATAGTAATAATAATGCCCTCTACAATCACACTCAAAAATTAATCATTTTTCGTCACGAGTGGAGCGCACTGTGCGGAAGAAAATTAGTCATGTTTAAATAGGTATCGACGATTTCGATAAATCTAATATGAATACGTGAGCTAATAAAAATATAACCCTTTACTTTCATTATTATGACAACAGATGGCATTGTATCAATACCTACTCCGTTTAGGGCTTACTGTAATATAATATGCTTGCAATTAATATGTTTGTTTTTCTCATTTTTAGAGTGATTAAACGTTGAAACTATCTTCAGTTGATCGAAAATATTGAACAGTTTTCAGTTAGTCTCTGCGGAATAATTTCCGATTTCGTTTCAAACGACACACATCATCCGCCATCTGTCAAAGTGCCTGTGCCTTCATGAGCGAAGTAGATATTATTCAAAGTAGATAATAATAATAATAAGGGATTTTTAAAATAAAAAAGATATTTAACTTGACATTTATTTACATTTATATCAACAAAACGAGTGTTGTATAAAACAGTTCTTTATATTTAATTTAATGTTATATCAATTTTATATCTACTGAATACGGTGCCTCGATTTGTGGAAAAATGAAATTTGCTTTTCAATGTTATGACAAGAAATTGGGTCATTAGAGTTACACCGGCGTTTGAGCATAAAAAATCTAAATTTTTCACTATGCACTTTTGCATAATAACAAGATATGACTCAATTTGATGACTCAACAATGGGATAAATTATAAGTAGGAATCGTGACTCAGGACGCATTTCGCTAAAGTTTTCAGTGAAAATTTCAAGTGACAGTGTGATCGTAGGAGTTAAATTGATTTTTTTAAGATAGCGTAGACAATCTAGAAAGCATTGACCGTTAACGAAACACGCAGATTCGTAAAATTTTCATGCGGGTACAATATAAATTTAAATTTCACAATGAAATATGGCCGTTGACCCTTGTAGCCAGAAAGTTATGTAAGTGATGATGCGTAATTATAGATATTTTTTTGCCGATACAAAAATTTGATATGGCAATAATCATTTAAAACCGTAATTGTTGCCAATATTTATATTTTTTTTATTTCTACTTTTGGAATCACATTGCCACTTGTGAAACTTCTACCGATTTTAAACATTTTTTTTTCAATTTAATATGAAAAAATAGGTTCTTTTAGTTAAACAATGCTATAACACTGCTGCATTAGGTAAGTATACTATTAAAAAAAACAATCGATGACAGAAGAAGTAAGTTACGGATTATTTGATATACGATTTTGTCCATATAAAAATATTTGTCATTCATGTATGTATAATTATGTCGTGACGAAATCGGTGTACAAACTATTCGTTACTGTTTCTACGCAAAGCTTAATCACATACATCCAATAGCAAAAATTAAAAGAGATTATTTAGTGAAATGTGTTCTTATGTTTTACACAGCTACGAACATATCCGTGGCTTTATATTCAACCAGTTACGTCATCAAATTATACAACAACGAGGTCTCATTGAAATCACACAAAAATAAGATAGTAGGTAAAAATATCTTATTTTTATATTTATTTATCTAGATCACACATATAAAACAGACTGCTTAGATTGATCGTGTCTAGGATTTGTATTTTATACATTGGAACGAGAGCGGCCATATTGTAATAGTAATTTATGATCTTACACTTTTAATAAGTACTGCTGTGAGTTGTCACAACACTGCTTAAGGTTTGACACCAGCAAATCATAGATAAAATGAAAGTACCGACAACGTGGCCGTTCCAATCCAACATATAAAAAATAACAATACGTCCCCATCTACAAATATTTTTTTTATTTACAAACGAAATATAGTTTCGGTTAAAATACCATTTGCCCGATACAAATTCCTTAAACTGAATGTATTATTATGTTCATAATATGATATAATAGGTGTTTTTTTATTTGAAATAAACGTATTCAGTCAAGATTATGTCTTTAAATCGCCATAAAAACTATAAAATTAACTAAGCATTTGTGAAGCCCCATATATTAAATTTGTAATAAATTAAATTCAAAACACAACTAAATTTCACTAGTATAATCTTTGCATATATCAGTTCTTTGCTAATAAGAAAATCAATGAAAGGAATAAGTGTAGGTACTTACTTAAAAATACTTTATAGATTCGAACAATGTTTAGGTATATCATGCCAAACTATTTTAGTAATTTTAAATAATACCCCTCTTGAGCTATGTCTGTCATTGATACCTAATACAAGAGTTTGAGAAATTAATTAATTGATTAAGTAATACTTAATTATAACTATAAGTAAATATTTGATATCCTATAATGCAATAAAGATACTCAGAAAGAAGTTTTAATATTAAATCTTAAATAAAACAACAATTTAAACATAACAAAGATGTGACACATGACATGTTAAACAGACAAACGAATTGAATGTCGTACTTAGAAAAAAAAACTTATTCTACATTTAAATACTTAAATCTAACAAAAGATTTTGACTATGGTCACTGTTCGATGTTTAAACTAAAGTATTAATTACAAAAGACTTACGTCATTGCATACATATACAAACGAAAATTAGCATCTGTTTGAACGTTTACCTATAGGTATATTATTCAAATTATACTTACTTTCAAATACGTTGCATATATTTGGTAAAGTGCACCATAAAGACTTCACACAGAGAAAAATAACATATTAAGTACATAATAAGTTACGACAAAAAAAAAACAATTACACTGACAATGTTGACTGACACATTGAGATCGTAAAAAAAATAATTTACATTACAATGAGGACTGTAATTGAAATGGCCACATTTTTGGTAACATATTCGTTGACAAAATACTATTGCAACCTTATCTTAACATTTGTGTTCTTTGTATATTTTGGTATTTGACGACGTCTTAATATTAATCGTACTATGACACTTCAAAAAATATTTTTCTTGTGGATCTTTGGCGTTTAAAATCAATAGTATATAAACGCATTGGACTTAAACTAAAAGCGACTATAACTTATAGTAAAAAAAAAACATAATTATGATTATAAATTTGGGGAATACTTTGGAAACGTTAAAAATCCTTTGACACAAACCTTAGCCTTATACTTATTAAATAACAACTGTGCACGTGGACTCGCGTTTTCAAATAAACCTTACGAACTATTCAGTTCAAGTGCACCGAATACATCACAACAAACGTTCCAAAATTTATAACCCCCGTATAGTTTTTTTTTTAATTCACTAGGAACGAATTTTGGAATATTCTAGTACGGTCTCGAAAGCTCTCTAGAACGTTTCAATTGAACTTTAAGTCTCTTTGTACCTATTTGAAAACCATTCATGGCTTGTATGGCCGCTTGCGCAGAGGCCGCGTTGTCGTACGAAACGAAACCGAAGCACTTTGAAAGGTTCGTCTGTTTGTCTATGAACACCTTAGCGGATATCACGTGGCCGAAGGGCAGGAACGTGGACGCCAGGTCCGTGTCCGTGAACTCCTGCGGCAGGTGGTATATGAACAGGTTACCACCTTCCGGCCCTGAAACAAACATGACGCCATTTTAATATTGAAATTCACAGTAGGAAATGAATTCACACAGTAAAAAATAGTGATGGAAAAACGTCATAAATGGTGTATAGAAGAAGAAAATTGAGTAGTAGTACATTGAGTAGGTAGTAGTACATTTACAATCACATACTCTTGTTACAAATACAAATCAACATAATTGACAATTTGTAGTCGTAGTATGGGATACATAGTTAAAAATTAGGTTAGTTAGGTCATATAATAACAACCACCGTCTCGCGTGTGTCCCAACGGGACACGCATATAATTTTAGACTAGTTATTACCGTTATTCTTAGATCGACTAATTTAGTAAGATTAATGTTTGTAGCCGAATTAAGCCGGCAAGAAACCTGGCAGAGCTCTGGCATACATCTGCAAAATCTCGGACGTTTGCGGACTTTCATAGGCATCGGTAGCCACAAAAGGTTAAGGTTACTTTACCCTTATGCGTGATTAAACAAATTTTATCAGTAAGATGTGGCGTAATGCTACATTGTAGCTGAACTGGGCTGGAGCGGTGCCCCTCACGCACATTATACCATCTCAAAACCGATAGCTTGCTGTCGGGATTTGTGCTGGTTGTGAGTAGCTGGTGGTTTACAAGGAAAGATGGAGTAAAGGACATGCTACATGGATGTTAATGGGTGCTGATAGCCGCCAAATGGGTTTGATTGCTCGTTTGTCTACTATTCTTTAAGAAAACAACAGGCAGTCATAGGGACTGCCGGTAGAAGTGAAAACTTAAAACTATCAAGTAACAATTACCTGTATTTAGTAGCACACGCTTGTAGCGTTGCGTAGGCGCTGAGAGTTACCATACCCTCACTTCCCTTAGCACGTTGCCCACACGATCTCATACTTTTCCCCGTCCTAACGCCGCTTTCTTTTTTCTTTCAACTTTCACTTCAAAAACTTCAAAGTTAGTTTTTCACTTCAAAAATCATACCTTCGACTTGCTTCCCCGCGGCGGCCGCAGCCGCTGAGCCCAAGACCGAGCCGAGAGGCGCCGCGGCGAACGCCGTACCGAACTGCGTCGCGTACGCGGAACCCAACTGCTCTGCCGTCGACCCTGGAAATTATAAACCAACTTTTAAGTAAACATTTGACATACTAAACCGCGTCTTCATTAGACAACATTTATTAATAAACAGTGTTTACATTATCTATCATTATTTCTGTAAATATTAAATAAATATTTGGAATTGAGAGTAGGAAATGTTTCGGATTCAGGGTTTACGGTAAACTTGTTTGTAAATAATTATTGCCTAACGAATCATTGAGTCATTCACAGGCATTGAGTAGCAGACATACCATTTTTAATCAACCCAACGGAATCCAACCTTTTTGTTATGAGAAAAAAAATAACAACCAATGAATATTTACAATAGTTAATGACAAGGTTGTAGATGATCGACGATATGCTGAAGTTATTTCTTGCGAAACGAATAAGAAGAACAGTTAACATATACTATTTTGATATTGTACGAAAGTATCTGTCACTTTTGCTATCTATCATTGATATGCAAAAGAATGTCATAAGTTTGCTTGTGACACAGTTTTAAGACCCACACTACACACATTTTGAAGCAATTAGGTAAACAAAACCTAAGTAATAGGTGAACGTTTCAATAATTAAACAGATTCCCTTTCAACTAGGAACACTCGGCTAGAAAGTCTGTAACAATGGTGGAACAAACTCATCGGTTTATCGGCGACATGTGGAATCTAGTTCATTTTTATAATAGCTTACGACATAGTCAGTGTAAGTGTTATGAAATGTAATTCACTTCGGAAAATACTAGACTAGGTCACGATAAACGTATGTATTAGAGCAAATTGAATAGTTACAAAATCTTGCTCACACAGAAATTTCTTATTGAAAACGCAGATGAAAACTCATTTTATTTAGATACGTTTAAACAAGTTGGTCGTATAAGAAATAAATTATTGTAAATAATATAATGTCTATTGTCTAATATAATATCTAAGTAAAAACATTCGTAAATATATTATATACCTACATTGAAAACTGTAACTTAAATTAAATTAAGCTTTAATTAAATTAAAAACTAAAACCCATGCTGCAGAGAAAATTAATACATTTCCATAAAATATGTTACACAATAATAGGTAAACATACTAATTAAAAACGAAAAAGAAGCAGTACTTTACAATGATATATTCGCTAGCTGGCAACACAGTTATAAATTATGACAAGCCATGTAGTGTCTAGTGATGTTTTAATTTCATACAAGCACTCTCATGCAGAAAAACAGCGAAACAGGGCTTAATTAAAAGGAAAATGTGAGTCTCATTTTGGCGCTCTTTTAGAACGTATGCATTGTGACTGCGAATATTATTCAACCGCGTACCGATGGAAAATAATATGCTTATCGAAACATCAATATTTACAATTAATGAAGGAAAGCTTTTCTATAAATACTAAAAGACGTAAACCATAAAATTTTGAATTTTCTATTAGTGCCAATGGTTTAAATAGAATTAAGTATTATTATTTTTTTGTAGAACTACTGAGTACTCTATATGCGTTGTTTTTTTCTAGAAAGTGGTGGATATTGCTTCAAAACTTTTTATCTATGTTAAATAGAAGCGATAACCCAAATTCAACTCGAAATTTATTTCATTTGGCCTCAAATAATATCAGTTGTATTAACGTCTGTTGAATATGAAGTTAATATAGTAGATAGCAAGTCAAATTAAAGAGCACAACTAACTTTTACAATATACATTGTACGGTTATGTCTGATATGCCCGAGACACATACGTAGGTACCATCATATTTCTACGCGTGAACAAAAAAAAATGTTAATACGAGAAAAATGTGCGGAGTCGGTAGGATGTGTCAGATTTAGACCCTATATTACTTATAGTAATATATGGTCTGATATCCGATTCTGAATATTTTTATAGCGTAAGCATTTTTATATGTTTACGCGTAGATATATGACAGAATGTGTCTCGGGCATATCAGGCATAACTGCCGTACAATGTATATTGTAAACGTTAGTTGTAACTTTATCTATAGAGTAAAGTCT
The DNA here is from genome assembly GCA_001625245.1 of Calycopis cecrops. Lineage (NCBI taxonomy): Eukaryota > Metazoa > Arthropoda > Insecta > Lepidoptera > Lycaenidae > Calycopis > Calycopis cecrops. The sequence goes on from LUGF01024409.1 coordinate 64,004, forward strand.
CAAGCTCTGACTATATAATATAAGTAGAGTTTACAATAAGTAAAAAAAATAAATAAATAAGTAGAGAGCAAACTCTACCAATATACTTTAAGTAAAGTTTGCGTAGCGACGCAAACTTGCCTATATACTATAAGGATATATTCTAGGAGCAGAGTTTACTACAAGTAGGCGTGCATACTCTACATATAAACTATATTTATTTTGTGTCTACGTCCAACACCTATAATAGTGTTAGTCATACATAAAATGAAATCCCTTTCATTATGTATATTTACAGGTATTTACAATAATATGTATTTCTTATTCTAAGCGGCCAAAGCCTATTTACACCATATACTAGGTATATATTCTACTATTTAATACCTATTCTAGCTCTTCGTCACCGAATACCGATGTACGGCACATTTTACTCGGTTAGGTACTTTAGCACAGCGGTCCGTTCTATTCATTAAAATATATTATATGCTATAATAATTAATAAACTATGTAATATCTGCCTACTTATAAAAATTGGTACTTAGGTACAGCTTTAGGGCTCGAATTAATTCAACAATTCGTATTTTAGTTATTTGTAGAAAAGTCATAAAACTCAAAATAACAATTAAACCATCTTCCTCCTACGCTCAACACAATGCTGTTTAGCGAACTTTGAAAACCGCAGCAGTAAAATTCTAAATCTTATCGAATATACACTACGTTTTCTTCCTTATTTCGTCTTTGCCTCTCGTGTATTTATAACATTATAATAATAAACATAATTATGAGAGCTTTGAGTAGAAACAAATATGTATTTAGGTACATTGGATCAGCATAATCATGATACCAGTAATATATACATTTCATTATTTAATTGGAATACATCAACAGAGTATCAATAAAAAATACCGAAATTATAATAGAATATTTCTATTGGATAAATAAGTATATTACAGTACAGAAACAAGCACATTAATTAATTTAATAAAGCACGAAGTTCAATAGTAACAACAGGCAATCTAATTAATTATCTGTAAACATCAGAGAAAATTTCGGTAACTATCTAAAAAGTTGTTGCTCGTAATTTGTTTGTATTCACGATACTTAAACATTTTTGGCAAGTATTTGGCTTTCAATTTTGAATTTAAATGAAAGCTTGAATTGGAAATACGAGATGTGAAAAATTCTACAAAATATATTGATGGTTACAGATAATATTATGTAGAAGGCACAACAGATTAAAAAATAGTATTATCACAGTTGTCTCTTGCAAAAATCTAATTAACCACAAATTAAAATCATTCCATTCCAACACACGTCCGATGTTTTGTTGATTTTTACCTGTTATATTAGTCTTTCCGAGAAGACCTGAAGTGTGAAAAAGTTTCATCGTTAATATACTTTTTTACTCTCAAGGTATTAAAGCCCAATCTGAAAGAGGAAAGTTTGAGGACAAAAAAGATCATTACGTTTTTCCATGGCCAACTTACGTGGCTACATTCCAATTAGAGATTTGGACAGGTAAAGCAATTAAAGCGGAATTTATAGAACGTTAATTGCCTCTGGAGAATGAATTTCTGAAATGGGACAAGGAGGATACAGAAACGTCAATTACAGAATGGAGAGCCGATATTCGAGTTAACCTAAAAAATGTTGACAAAAACCATATTGCATTTATGTTAAGTTTACGAGAATGCTATTCGTTACAATAAAACTACTTTACTGTGCCCACGTCTGATATATTCCTCCTGTAACCATGGCGTCAAAGCAGCTAAACAATCAGGATTGTAAAATATTTCAATATACCGCGGATAAATTCTTTAAAATGGTTTTATTGTAATAATGTTACGCAAACTTATTCCTGAAGGAGATTTTGAAGACATTGTACTTCGCACCATATTTTATTATACCACATATTATTATTATTATATTACCACAATTTGATTATTTTTTAATATGAATCCAAAAATGTAAAAATGAAAAAAATATTAATTCCTATGGGATCAAAAATCTAATAAACAGAGTAATTTACTTATAAAATAAGAAGTTGAAGATCCTTTTATAAATTAGAATTTGCCAGGTAATAAAATTTTACATTTATTTCTGGCATTTTGGGAGCTTAAATCCCGGCGCGAGCGGACTATTTTATAACGAGTATAAACGTTGATTGTTCGTAAAATAATAATTGAATATTAAAATTGGTAATTTTTACCGGTATAATATATTTTATAAAGAAACTCTTCACTTGCTATACTAGTTTTTGTTGCTTACCTAGCTACGTTAATTGTCTACCAGTGAACGTTTTGTTATTAGCCAATAATACAAGCCATCTTCTTAATAGACGATGCATTAGGCCACCTGGGTATAATTATAGCTTATGCTATCTTAGTTAATGGCATGTGTGCTGGATGATGCAATTTCGAACCTCTCACACGATCATCAAAGAATGAACGTTACAAAATATGTCTACAAGGGTTAATTTTATATTTCATCGCTACTAGGTTCCGAACTTTATATACCTTCGATATAAAAATATCGAAATGAAATGAAATCGGATCGAAGATATCGAACTGAAAATGAAATGAAATCAGATCGAAAATATCGAAATGAAAATGAAATGAAATCAGATCGAAAATATCGAAATGAAAATGAAATGAAATCAGATCGATAATATCGAAATGAAAATGAAATGAAATCAGACACACAAAGTTGGCTAGAGAGTATACTTACACAACTGCGGTGCGGCCTGCTGGGGCGCGGCGGCCGGCGCCTGCGTCACCACCGGCGGCTGGGTCATGGCTGCCAGCGCTGCCAAGTTCTGCACCGACACGGGCGCCAGCAGCCCGCCCAGCTGGTCCGCCGCGCCCCCGGTGATGCCGCCCACACCGCCCACGCCGCCCACCGAGTTGCCGCTCAGCCCTGCGCCATTGAAACCGATATCCTGATAGTTAACACCTAAGAAACGGAAGAAACACGGAAACAAAATTAACGAAAGAAAATAAAAATAAAAGGTTATACAAAATATAATAATTAAATTATATAAAATGTAATCATATCATCGAAATGAAATAATAAGAGGAGAAGAAATAAGAAGTTATAAAAAATAAATAAGAAAAAAAGCATTGTGCAATCAGACAATAGTATATATATGATCTCTATGTATCTGATTTATAAGGTTATCAAAAATATCTCAAGACATGATATATAATACATAAAGAATAGTAAATAGACGCAAACACAATTCAATTAAATCATCATTTTACTAGCATTTGCTTTACAAATTGGAAAGGTACCAAGAACAAAGCAAAGGTCAAATGTAACATTCATTTGGGAGACGATTGCATTAACAGCACAATGAATCAGACGTAAATTAGCCCGAACATACTTCCAATTAATGCGTTTCACTATAACTAATTATTTTTTTTAATTAATTAATTAAATACACGTAATAAATTAAAACAAATCAAACTTTATTATATTTTATTATCACGGGCAATAATTATAGTTTACAATTATTTAACTTATTGAATTGATTTAACTTGTTCAAACTATTATTACGTTATCAATGTTCAACTTTCAGTTATCTAGTTCTAGTATCATTCCTTTTTTATTGTTACCAAGAACCTAACAGTCTAAAGCATACAGGAATATCGCATTGTTTTAAATAAATGCAAATTAAAAGTGTGTATTTTCTTAACTATCTCGTAAATTATGTAATAAGTAATCACTTTTTTTTAATTTTATAAAACGTATGTATAAGGCAATGGATTATGAAACTGTGCATGATGACGATAAATTGTATTATTTGATACGTGTTATATAAAAAAATAAGAAGTGAGCATTGAGCTGAAGCGATTTGATGCTAATTATATCGCTTGAGAAGCATATATCTATATCAATTTAGGCCTCTTTTTATTAAAACAACACAAATGTCCTAAGCCCGTAAAGTAAAACTAAAAGAAAAGTTTATTGGGGGTTGTAGAAATAAAACAAATTTCAAACCGTTATTGTTTTATAATTTGATGTTATTTATTCCCTGGTCTGTTTTAAAACTTATAACTTTGTAGAGGCAGAATCTATACCATGTGTTTTTTTACCCATTTATTATGTACATATATATTTCTATTAATGAAACTGAAGAGTTTTTTTTAATAACTCTTTCAGCTTTACATATTCTATTCAACGTGAAAGGCTATGGCCTATAAGCAAAGGAACGGAATACGGGGGTTATGCGAGCTAAACCATCAAACTATAGTATAACATTTTATGAATCCTGGAACGAGATAGAGTTTTAACAATAAGTATTAAAAATAACGTTTAAAATACGTGTTAATTAAATGACGCAGACCGTTTCGAAGAATTACGTACGTAAACGTTTCTAATCAAAGAATTTGCGTAAATTAGTTCAATTGTCTCTCCAGAGGTAAACGGGGACAATATCGCAAGGAGGTTAAAATTTATTGGCGTGGAAAATTCTAATAACGTCTCCCCCGAGATTTGCGACATTCTCCGTTGATATTGTGCTTTTATTCTCACTAAAGCTTTTGTAGGTCCTTTTGTGTTACAATAATTTCGGAAAATGGAAAATGGAAAATTTTAAAATGACCGAACCAATCCGAAATTTTTATTGGTTTAGACAAAATAAACCGTGACATGAAATGTGACAGCACGACTGAGGTAAAACTTCACGCATGCAACAACTGACTATGAGAGGGTGAGAAAAAGAAAATGTGCGCGCGCAGTGCGCACTGTTCTTTCTTGTTCCTACAGTAATATAAGAAACGTAACTCTCTCTCTGTCTGTCTTCGCTAACTTAAATCTCCCTCTCAACTTCCGTTCGCCTCGCTCGATCACACTTTTCGTAACGCTTTAGTCAGGCATTTCTCAGCTTACTCCCAAAGTCAAGCGCGCGTTAAGAAGTTTAACTTCAAAAATGTATTGTACAGTAAATTAATGTAAGGACATTCCAATGTTAACATTTTTTTATTCACCTTGCAACAACGTCGTCCCCTGTCCCTGTAACAACTGCTGCTGTAAGCCAACTGCCTGCAGTTGCTGCAGCAGTTGTAGCTGCGTCGCCGGCGACAGCGCCGCTTCTGACGCCAGGTACGCGGTGGGCGCGACCGGCGTGGTAAGGCCCCATAGACTAGCTTGCATCGCCTGCATTTTTTTCTGCTCCTTTTCCTTCTGCGTGTCCGCAAACTTGACGACCAACGGCGCAGAGCAACCTTCCATTGTTTGACTATGATGTAGCGTCTGAAATGTGTGTTAGTTTCGTTTTAAGATTTTACACTTACATAATGATAATAAATGACTGTTTAATAATAATTATTAATGAATTCATGCATAAAGGAAAGCTAAAGGGGGTCGAAGGTCTGTACCTACATAAAATGTTAGAAAAAAAAGTTGTTTGGGGAGATTTAAAATTGGAAACGGAACACAATTTCCAGAAGCTCTAGAATTTTTGTTACTTGTCTGTTTATTTGTGCGCACGCCACGCTAAAACGGCTAAACGAATTTTAATTCAAATTTTGCTAATCTGACCAGAAAATTAACAATACAAAATAATAAGGTTGGCCGAGTCCATGCGAGCGGAGCCGTGGGCACAGATACTTTCTAATAAAAGTGAGAGTACGGGCAATTTGTGAATTCATGTATAGTTAACGATCCAGGTTAAAAATAAATAAATAATTATATGTTACTTTTTGGGTCACTGGCCAAATTTTAAAATAAGGAATTAAATATTATTCCAAGGGTGTGTTTTAAATTGTATCCTCTGATTGTAATATTTTGTTAAATAAAAATCGATTTGAAATGATCCTTAAAAATACAACGATCGTTTTTCGCAGACGAAATGTTTCGACTTCAAGGTCAGTGATGCCAGCCAATCGTGACTCGCGTGTCCGATGCCACGAGGTGACCAAGAAATACGTGCAAACATAAGACAAAATAATTGTATCTAATTATTTTTTTTATTTCATAAATCGAATGTATTATTGATTTTGAACCAAACCTGAAAATTTGGCCGATGATGAAAAAGTAGCCCTGTATAAAATTTGAATTTACCATAATATAAAGATATTATAGTTGATGGAATGTATTGCCACTTCTTGATGGAAATTCATATTCAAATTTTATTAAATTACTTACTTTTTTATACAATTTCCACTTTTTATTAACCACAATTACAATTTAATATAACCGGTTTCGATTATTCATCATTAGGTATATATACCTGTTAAATGTAAATTGTAATTAAAAATTGTTAAATTGTAATTGTGGTTAATAAAATGTGGAAATTGTATAAGAAAGTATATTATTTAATTAAATTAAAGACATTATAGTAAATATAATTCCAAACCGACTCAAATAACTTTGGACTTATTGTTTATTGGCTTGAGAAATATACCTAACAAATGTTCATCAAAAATACCTAAAGAGTATATTATAACATACGTATAATATACTCCTCAGTCTTCTTCAGTCAGATGCATGTAGTACATAGTAATACAAACATCTTTTGTTAGTAGATTACGCAAAGCCTAGGCGACGTATTAACTAAGGCCTAATTAATTACCCGAGGGAATTGATAAGTGATTGTTGGATAGCTGGCATCGATTAATTAATCGTCTTTGACATCATTAGATATTTACAATACTCCTGGGTAATGGAATGTAGAGATCGTTACTCAAATACGATCTAGATACGGCAAACATATTCGCTCCTAGATACAAATATTTTTATTCGTATCCTTTATTCTTTGGAGAGAGTGCTGCGCTGCATGCATGCATGTAGCCAAATTGGGCCGGTATTGGGGAGGGACCTCTCGCATACACGATACCAGTGTAAAGTGACAGCTGAGTTGTCGCGTTTCGTGCGGTGTGTAAACGAGGCGGTGGCCTATGGAGGAGGGAGGAGAAAGGAGGGAAACGCATCTGTGTAACCTCTATGTGGATATCTTCCATGGGCGTTGGTAGTCAATGAAAATGGCTCCGACTGCTTGTTTTTCGACATATTCGAATTTAAAAAAAATATTTTAAAAAGGTTTTAAGGCGACCAGCTAGTGATTTTTAATTGAGAGCAACGCCTGTGTAACCTCTATGCTATATCTATGAGTATCAGTAGTCATGAAAATGGCTCGGACCGCTCGTTTGCCCCCGTTAAGGCTTGACTTAAGACGTAGCAACAATACCTTGATGGCGGCTATCGCGGCCTGCTTGGACACGAAGGTGACGAAAGCGCAGCCCTTGCTCTGGCCCTGCGCGTCCCGCAGCACGGTGCACTCCTCTATCGCGCCGTGGCCCGCGAACAGCGCGCGCACGTCGTTCTCGGACAGCTTCTTGTTGAGCATCCCCACGAACAGCTTGCGTTCTGTACAAAAGAAACAAATTATAGAAAATATACATAGAGAAAAAGTTTTGCAAGAGGTAGTGGCTTGCGTTCTATAGAGAGAAACAAGTTATAGGTAGAGTTAGATGTAAAAAAATATATAGAAAAAAGTTTATGTAAGAGGTAGTGCCACCACAGCAGAATGAGGCCGGCACGACCGGGGAGGTACCTCTCTTTTACACAGATCGGTGTAGTGACAGTGCTGTCGCGTTTTGTGTGGTGTGCAGTTAAGCATCAGGTGGTCCATGGAGGTGGAGAGAGGAAGGAGGGCAACGCATCTATGTAACTCCCATGCGGATGTCTACGGACGTCGGTAGTCAGGAAAGTGGCTCCGACTGCTCTTTTGCTTCCTATACTGTAAAACAGAACGGCCAATTAAAGTAGCCTCA
>LUGF01024409.1:73142-86519 GCA_001625245.1 Calycopis cecrops
CTTGTTGAGCATCCCCACGAACAGCTTGCGTTCTGTACAAAAGAAACAAATTATAGAAAATATACATAGAGAAAAAGTTTTGCAAGAGGTAGTGGCTTGCGTTCTATTGAGAGAAACAAGTTATAGGTAGAGTTAGATGTAAAAAAATATATAGAAAAAAGTTTATGTAAGAGGTATTGCCACCACAGCAGAATTAGGCCGGCACGACCGGGGAGGTACCTCTCTTTTACACAAATCGGTGTAGTGACAGTGCTGTCGCGTTTTGTGTGGTGTGCAGTTAAGCATCAGGTGGTCCATGGAGGTGGAAAGAGGAAGGAGGGCAACGCATCTATGTAACTCCCATGCGGATGTCTACGGACGTCGGTAGTCAGGAAAGTGGCTCCGACTGCTCTTTTGCTTCCTACACTGTAAAACAGAACGGCCAATTAAAGTAGCCTCAACTGAGTTGGATCGGATGTGAAGAATACTAGCAACATTGATTTGATCGCTATGATCGAGATCCATCGCTGTATGATTATTATCTTTCAATTCTATTGTTGGATAGATAAAGGACAAACATATAGCTACTAGCCAAACGACTATGGTTAATAAGTTACACGCAGGCTTAGTAAGAGGCAGTGCTATTGTAACAACGCCAACGGCCTCACCGTCGCGTTGGAATCGGCGTGCCTTAAAACTATGTTACTGTCGAATTGTGAGTAGATGATAGCCAAAGGGGTCAAGGACGGCAATGTATAATCCATATATAACAATTAATCTTGCGTTAATATGTGTCAGCCACTAAAAAGTTCCGATTGTCTCTTTTGGACTGTAACATAAAACCACAATGCAATGACTAGTCGAGCTGTACCGCCACACAATAGGCAGTATAACATAATATTTATTACTAGAGAACAAATAACCTCAAGGCGGTATAAGAAATACGTTGCACACCCACAACATGTCTCCCGAGATTTATTAATTTAATATAAGACAAGAGTTTAAATATCAAGTTTTGTTTTTGATATGCCCTGCACACCCGGTACACTCAAGGCATAATAATATCTTGACATTACGTTCGTTACGCATAGTGAATACGAATCTTTACAAATTGAAATATTTTCTCAGGGTTCACAAGATGTTTTTTTATTTAAGATTTAATCATAAACATACGACACACGCTTGGTGGTTTACTGTGCGCTACTGGGTAATACAGTAGCCTACATAACACTGTCTCAAGATATAGGTTTCTTCTCCTTTTGTATGTAGAATGTTGTTAATTATATTATAATCTAAAGGAAAAGAAATGTAATTACAAAGAATTAGTTATTTCCAGGCTTCAAAGATCTTCCTGAATAAAGAATCAGTCAAATTAACTTTGATTGGCTGGATATACCGACTGACCCGGCTGGATATACCGACAAGATCTTACTAATTGCATGTTACTAGGGTACAAAAGTTAAAATAGGTATACTTGTGTAAATAAGTTTAGATTAATAATAAATTATTATATTAAACGAATAATAGTAGTTTTCAACTGTCGTATAACGAAGGGTATTAAAACACGAGTTTGACTTTTTGAAACGAGCGAACGCGAGTTTCAAAATAGTACCTAACGAGTGTTTTAATACCCGTGTTATATGCAGTTGCATTAACTAATTTATCTTCACTAATGCAACTAATCAATTAATTAAACATTGCGAAACATTAAATTCACGCGTAAGTAGGTACGTGTATTGTCCGACCGACGACTGTTTTACCGACGAGGCGACGACTGCTTGATCGACAAGGCGACTACTGTTTGAACGACCGACGTGGCGACGACTGCTTGACCGACGATTTAAAATGTTCTTGAAAATAAATATTTTTATTAAATACTTTAATTTGATTGCAAAAATTGCGGCGCGTAAATATATACTTTTTATAATTCAATGTTAATAAAATACTAGCTTTAATGTTGAAATATTAATATATTTGCTTTCATTTTTTTGTAGAGCTTTGTCTCTTTCTCGCAAAGCTGTCATTGAACCAATGAGAGGGCAGCTGCAGCGCGCGCAGGGCCAATCAGGAGCGAACGCGCGCTGTTAGAATTTTGAAATAAGACAGTAGTCATTATAAGTCAAGTATTGAAAACATAAGTAGAATGTTACAACATTCGTGTAGATAAATATATTTATCTAGTTTTTATTAGTGTAGATAAATATATTTATCTACACGAATGTTGTAACATTATACTTATGTTTTCAATACTTGACTTATAATGTTATAGCTCAGACAACAAAAAACTCAATTTAAGCAATTTGACATGATGTTATAATATCCAAATCGATATCGTAAAATCTCATTATAACACTGTGTGAGAGCGAGAGAGAGAGAGAGAGCGAGTGGTGAGAGAGCCTTATTTCAAAATTCTAACAGCGCGCGTTCGCTCCTGATTGGCCCTGCGCGCGCTCCAGCTGCCCTCTCATTGGTTCAATGACAGCTTTGCGAGAAAGAGACAAAGCTCTACAAAAAAATGAAAGCAAATATATTAATATTTCAACATTGAAGCTAGTATTTTATTAACATTGAATTATAAAAAGTATATATTTACGCGCCGCAATTTTTGCAATCAAATTAAAGTATTTAATAAAAATATTTATCTTCAAAGAACATTACATTTTAAATCGTCGGTCAAGCAGTCGTCGCCTCGTCGGTCAAACAGTCGTCGGTCCAACAACGAATGGGGCAATACGCGTGAATTTAATGTTTCGCAATGTTTGATTAATTGATTAATTGCATTAGTGAAGATAAAGTAGTGTATGCAACTGCATATAACACGGGTATTAAAACACTCGTGAGGTACAATTTTGAAACTCGCATTCGCTCGTTTCAAAAATTCACACTCGTGTTTTAATACCCTCCTTTATATGACAGTTGCATAAACTACTATTATACAACAATAAACTAAAAAGAATCCAAGGTGCAGGTGTGTAAAATTCTTTGCGAAATAAAGAAAAAGATAACATTGAACTATCCTCATAGAAACATTTTATCCGGCTCACAGTATAAAAGATTTGTGTTATTTAGGAGCTTCACGTGATCGCCGTCCGATACACTTCTCACGTAGTATGCGTTTGACGCCAGTCTTGAGGAGTTGAGTGCACTGTGTTGTGGAAACATTGCTCTTCAAAGCATTACAGTTTTGACATTAAATCACTGTTAAAAGAATTTACTTTAATTGAAAAGTAAAAGGAAAATTTATTCGTGTTTTAAAATTGTATTTTAACTTAGAATCATATCATATTATATATCTTTATCAGTATATATCTTTGCTGAGACCTTGTACAGAATGTATACACTAAGTTACTAAGATTAACTAGAATTATTAAATAAACAATAATAAGTATTATTTAAGCTATACCGTTTTTGTTTATTAAATGTAGAAAAGCAAGAAGTTACATTTTCAATTCAAATAAAAGCTTGATTTCTCAATATGACTATATATTACTATAAATATGAACATAATTAATAAACGTCAAAGGGATTGCCGGGAGGATTTTTATTTAACAAGCAGTACAAATTTACAGACAAAGTTAATTAAAAAAAAGTTAGTCAACTACTTCACTTTGTGCTAGCCCAACCCGCAGACTGAATATTTTAGGCGCTTATGCAAAGGGTAACCGCTGGTCAGAGTTTTAGCCATCAGGAATTCGAGGAGAATGCCGAGGACAAAATAGGTTGTTATAGCAATTAGATAGCTTGGTCGGGCGGACTATGAGCAGGTATTAATTAATTATACGCCTAAAACTGTTTATTGAATACTAGCTTCCTCCCGCAGTTTCACCCGCGTGAATTTCGGACTTAAATAATTAAGTTATTATACATATAAACCTTCCACTGGGATCACTCTATCTATTAAGAAAAATCCCATCAAAATCTATTGGGTAATATTAAATATCTAAGCATACAGACGCACAGACGGAGGAAAGCGACTTTGTTTTATACTAGGTATGTAATGATTACAATTACCTATTTTAACATTCGAGATATTTTATGATAATAATGGCTAAACAATTGTAGGTACTTGTTTCTTTTTAAAATTTATAATTGAAAATAAAACGAATCATTATGTTCACTTTAAAGAGTGAAGAGACTTTTAGTCAGATAAAATTTAGGTACCTAAATGTAATAAGTATGCGTGTATAATTTATAAAGACATGAAATATACTTTAAAATAAATTTATGATTATTTTATGTTATAACTACAACATTTACATATAATTAGTATACAATACTAGCTGAAAATACTTACTGAAAAAAAAATTCCGTTAAAATTAAAAAACCCTTTTTCTCTAGAGTGCAGTCACGTCACGCTACGTAATTTTATTACAATTACTTTCTTTGACAAGTCAAATCAATAATATGGAATTTCAAAAATAAAAATCATGACAAGGTCCTAAAGAGTATATATACTATTGCCCGTGACTGTGCCAGTCATTAGTGGCATTACGAGAAAGGTGGATGTTTTCTAATTTAAAGTTTAAAACACCGTTTCCTCACGTTACGCCTTGCTTATCTATCAAGTACGTGTGCCCGCCGCGTGAGCTAATCTGCAGCAAATGAGAAACTGATTGTACAACGTGTTTAAAATCGATATGACGCAAAATGATAAAGAAAGACGGAGGCTTAGGAGTATCCTCTCATTTTGGCTCGTTTATAATAAGTATTATAAAACAACCCAATCAAAAAAGGGACAAATTTATTTAATTTCAATTGTTGAAACTTCTCAGCAACTTGTTATATTAATTATTTACTTTTGTATTACTGAGACGGTAAATAAATAGTTAAGATATATAAAGTACCGCATTAAACAACTTTTTGGTACTAGTACTTTAAAGTTCATCCTATAACGATATCCCCATTAAAATGTTGCAGAGGATAACAAATAGTAAGAATCTAAATAAAATCTAAATACTAACATAATCGTCAAGTTATGTCAAAAAAAAGGTAGACTTAATCTAGTAGCTGTAAGCAAGAAGGCTGTAGTGTAGGTATATCATGTGACGTTTCATCTTCATGGAGCTATTTTAACGTAAACGTAATTAGAAAATGGAGCAGGCTTTACTTAGACATCGTTAATAATGGTATTTACAATCCGATAGGACTTAAAGTTAAGGGTCTTCAAGAAAAGGGCATACCTTTTCCTAAAAGGCCGGCGACGCGTCAGCAGAACGCCTAGACTTGTAGATGTCTATGGGCGGCGGTAGTCATTAATCTGCACGTTGGCCAACTATCCAAAAAAAATCTTGGCTCATTGATACCGTCACTGGTAAATTACGACTTTCGTGTTATCTCACAATCTCACGCGCATAATGTACATATTAAAAAAACAACGGGCGTAACGTCAACGTGACCGAGATGGTAAACAAAAAGCGGGGAAACACAAAATTGTGTTGCCAACACTACCGTAATGTGTCCTTGTGTTCAAAAAGATGTTGCTGATGTAACTGCACCGTGGTAAATTTTATACAAACCGTTTGTAGACCGAGATGTAAATCGTACAATATATAGGTATAGGTTGCTTTCGTAGCTCTGGAATTCTCTGAGGCTAACAGAATAGAGCGGAATTATTCTACTAATCCTACTAATATTATAAATGCGAAAGTTTGTAAGGATGTTTGTCACTCTTTCACACAAAAACTACTGGACGGATTTTCATGAAACTTTACAGTAATATAGCTTTAATATCAGAATAACATAAAAAGTTAAAATTTTGAATCATTTTTGAAGGCCAAAAAAAGCCACGAGGGCGAAGCCGCGGGCGGAACCTAGTATATAATAAACGTTCTCGGAATTCAATTGAGGTTTACTAGAAATAATAATAGCATAAATAAAGAAACTTTAAAATTTAAAATACACGTGTACATAAAGTTAATAATCCCGATCGTACGTAAAATCTGTGTGTAGCGGTGTTGCCGCATAAAATTGGGTAAATTCACTAAAACACAATGCAATATTGTGTGTAATGCTCAAAATTCGCTGTTCAGCTCTGAATCCCTCGAGGTAAGACACAGGGCAAATTGAAAAGGTACGAACGGGGCGCGTCTGTTGCATATATTTCATACGAGCCCCCGCGAAATCAGCTCTCCCCGGGAAATTAGCATGAAAATGGCGCGCGAACGAGTGGTATCGTAAAAACAACCTAAAACTCCGCTCATTATATTACGGGATTTTATCGTTAAACTTTTGGTTATTTTTGGTGAGTTCGGTTGTAATACGCCTATTTTTATAGTGTACCAAACTTTTTATTGTTATGTATTTTTCATGTCGACAGTAGACAGGATAATGTTAAATGGTCTTGTTGAGATGCTTGAAAATAGGAAGGGACCGATATAATCATACAACAGGATGAGAAGTAAAAGTTGAGGACGATGCTATTAACCTTAATGTAAGTAAACAAATTTAATTTTAGTTTATATGAAATACTTACTTTATTAGAATCTACCTAATTGTGATCCCAGCGGTAGCGGTGCACACTTTGGGTACTGACGTAAGCTACTGGATCTAAGTTAGGTATTTCAATTGTTATAGAATTAATAAAAAAGAAACAGTACAAACTACAGTAACAAGTAGTGCTGTATTGTAATAAGTTTGTACAAAAAAGTTATAAATATTTAATATATACTTAAATCAGCAACAACGGTTCGGTACATTGATGGTATTTGAATGAAGCAGAACATTTGCCATTCAGTGACCCGCGACACATTTAAGAAAAATATGCCGCGGACAAACAAACAACGTCCAAGCAACTGTTGAATAATGTATTCAACGTTCATAATTATTCAAACATATCAATTCAACCGGAAACGAACAAAAATACAAACAATTCCGCCACGAAACGATTTAGCGGAGCAAAATTCAATCTAGCTGTTGTTGGTGCGAAACTATAAAAACTCATAACTACGTTATATCATAACCTGAAGTTTCCGCGCCCGCGAGCAGCTCTGTATGTATGTTTAAATCCATAAACAAACGGACTGCGAAACCGCCGCGTACACCTTTTGCTTTCCACTAACGGGTCTTTGTATGACGCGGGTTCTTGCCAGTGCGAATTATTCACATGACCTATTTATTCAGATTCCTAGCGGAAAATTTGCACCAGTTCGCGACCGAGTCGACTGCGAGCGCGACGTTTAAATTAAAAGTTCGCATTGTGTTTTTACAGCGACGCTTGATCCTTGTTGGCGTCGTATTGAATTGGAAAGTAATTACAATGAACATTTCCTTTACACCAAGTTCTACGTGATTTTTATATTCATCGAACATTTTCTTGGAATCTCAAAAGATTATTTAATATAATATAATGGGAATGACCTACTCTCGGATTTCTTATCTAAGTAGGTACCTAGAACCATGAACGAGAATAGATAGATAGAACAATAGTGAACACAAACTGTGAATATTTATATATTAAAACAAATTTTATATTATTGGTTATTACTACATACCTATAAGAGTTAATTAACTAAATAAGTATACGAAAATCATTAAGTACACTAAAACTGATTTTATTCGACATTTCACTTTCTTTGTGTATTTGACAATTTACTTTCATACAAGTTGGTGACTGCGCAGTCGGGATCGCCGTGACACTCAAGGTGCCAGACGTCCTAATCTCTCAAAGTTATTCAAAGTACCCGTACCCCTAGAATTCTATATTAATCTATCGTCGGACTTGTGTATTTACCTCCACCATTATATTCAGTTGTTTAATTAATCTAGGGTTAGACATTAATAAAGCTAAGGATTGTGTTTCAAGAAATATATAAAGTAAAGAAATATCGCACTAATATTGAAATGTGCACCTAACATTGAATTGAAACATAAAAGCACATTTAAAAAGCAGTCGAGAATCGGGACTGCTAGAAAAAATACATTTGAATGTTCTTAGTGTAGATACTTATTCCCGTTATCAAGACGATTGTGACGACATAATATCATAGGTTTATTATCTTTTGAGCCGTTCAGACTGTAGCTGGCGACATGATAAACATATAATTGTACACATGAAATAGGTACATACGTCCTGAAACATTACGTTTTCTGCGCAGTCAGATGAAATAGTTATTTTACCGAACTGCGTCTACGCTTTCTAAAGCGCAGATGTTATTGTGTACAAACTCAAATGATAAAAGTGTAGGTATCTATTCGAAAATAACATAGTAAATTTATATTATTACTATAGATAAATTAAGCAAATGCATAAAAAATGTGTGCATAAAATATCAGATGAATGGGACGAAACCTTGTCATTAGCGATTGACTCCACTCGATTGACTTCGAATGGATGAATAGGAGATATCGATTTATTTTCAGAACAGATAATATTACATTGATTTTTATTTACCAAGTGAATCGATATTATATAACAATCGCTTAACCTTTGGTTATTCCACTGTAATGTCATTGAGAAGGGTATCATTTTAGCAAAATTAATATCGTACATTATTTACCAAAAATACAATTTAGCACTACTTCCCATAACTTACAACTGATACATAAACAGGACACATTTGTAAATTATCTGAATACAACTAAGCCAAATGACATAGTATTATTAAAAGAAAATTTATCTTTGATTTATAAAATAAATGGGATGTAGTTGGTAAACCAACTAACGTTACAGCACTGTCCTTAGATCTTAATGACATCCTTGGCACAATAAGCGAGTAGCCTTTTATTGATGACTATTATTATATATTGAATCTATAAAAGGCAGCCTATAATATTTATCATATTGCACTTTCGAACGATTTCTTATTTCACAATATGTTTGATGGTTTATAATAAAGAAGCAAAAGAATAATTCCTATTCGTCCGTTCAATAGGCAAATAATATCAAGATTTCAACATTCATGTTATAATAGTTACGGATAATATTTAATAATATAAATAACAACATCAACTAAACCGTGCGTGTTACTGGTGATGACATTCAGAACTATGGATTGGGCCTGTAAATGTGGGCCTTTTGTAAAAGCTCAGAGTCTCTCTCAGAGTGTCATGGAAAGGGATAAAGAGTTTCAAGCACAGAGTTTTACTGCTTGAAATAATATGAAATCGGCTGATCCGCGAGATCTGTTGTTTTCATTGGAATAAGACAAACGAGCAGGTAATACCGCCGACCATAAACATTTGCAAATCCAGAGTATTTGCAGCCGCGTTGCCGGCATGCTGAAGTGATACCCGACAACGTAAAAAAACCCTTTCTGAAAGCTATAAAATCACAAAACAGATTTAAATCCCTAATACAGAATTGTGTGCTTAACAAAATTACATTTTAAAATGTTAATGCCCTAAGTGGGTCATTGGGCTTCAACGACGCCGCTCGTTAAGCGATTTACATAACCTCAGGAGGTCTAAAGATCTCTAAGGTCCTATGTTTATTCATATGCTAAACAAATACTGTGGCAAATTCCCTTTATAGGTATTTAGTATAATGCTTTTTGCATTGTGAATTTGTAAAGTCGTTAGCGTTTATCACAAACACAAGAATAACAATTACGTACATTTGTAGTCATAAACAAACCATTTTTTATAGTTTAAATCTTATTAATGCAAGGGTTGTCACACACTATACAGATGCGGTAAGATATCTTTAACTAAGCGAATTTCTGTAAATATCGCTCTCTATACTAAACTCAAGGAGTACAACACACTATGTAAATAACTTATATTTTACCGTCAAGTATCTGTAGGCATATACATATATTGAAGGATGTTTTATATTCAGATAAAATCTTATCGTACCTGCTTAGTGCCTTAAGTCCTTGTAAACAGTTCAATAACTATATGTATGAGTATAGTGTATAGAATCGTATGTAAATTACTCGTTCCCGTGTTATACTGTCTCGTGTATATTCAATCTGTAAATCCCCAAGGCAATGCTAGGAGATTACGTAGCGTACGCAATGAGTCCGCAAATCTTCTGGTGTCTGTAGATCTCTGCGATACCAATAAGCTTGCAGATCCCTCGCAAGCCATAGATAAAGAATCTTTTTTTAATTTTTTCGAGTTTTATTAAATTTCAGAGATAATTAAGTAGTTTATTTAGTACCAGATTAAATTAGAGACTCTTAACGACCTTATTAATAAACATAGAGTATTAAACTAGAATAATTTATCAAATTCGTTATTGCTTTTGTTTTTATTGTTAAGGAATTTGACAGATCTGACTATTTAGATCTAGGCCACTAGAGGATGACATAATTCGAACTGCTAGCCCTCCCTGGTTATGTGCAAAATTACATTTTAAAATTCGAACTATAGGCACTCATAGTTTGAGGTTATTGAGGTTACACAAATCAAATTTAAACGATTTATATCTTCATCTGTAAACAACGCCATATTCCACTGCTATATGTTCCCAAATCAGCGATGTAGTGCCAAAGTTGGTCCGTTGATGTAACTCAAGTTCGTGCTTCTTTGAACCTTCTTGGAAAGTTGCGCTTAGTTATTGTCATATCTCAAACTTTGTCAAGTCATCTTTAACTTGGACAGCCGTAAGGTACTTATACATACTGCTTCAAGTCCAAAAGAAGCTATAAATCCTGCTCGAAAAATAAACTGTCTGTGCCATTTTACTGCATACATAGGAAAAAGTATAAAAAAAGAAAATTAATACGCATACAAATATAGGTATACATACCTATATTAGAAGAAAACAGTTTGGTAAGAGGTAGTGCCACACTGCATGCTTGCATGCAGTCGAATTGGGCCGGCACGACCGGGGAGGAACCTCTCGCTTACGAAACTGGCGTTAAGTGACAGCTGTGCTGTCGCGTTTCGTGCGTTGTGTAAGTAGGCGGTGGCCCATGGAAGTGGGAGGAGAAAGGAGGGCAGCGCATCTGTATAGCCTCTATGCGGATGTTTGTGGGCGACGGTAGTTATGAAAATGGCTCCTGTTGTTCGTTTGCCCTCCTATATCATAAAAAAAGCTTTTTTTACACAAATATTTCTAAAGCGTAAAGATGTATTAATTTATATAAACGATAATGACTTTGACCCTAAAACCCTCCTCTTGGTACATTTTCCTTCTAATATAGGCAGCCTATAAGTTTTGCAGGCGATAGTCGTAAATACTTGAGAGCAGAACAGCGCTCAAACACTCTTAAAACAAAACGTTAAAAATCGCTCAGTTAACTTCAAAGTTGTTAAAGAGCGTTTGTGTGTAAGCGTTAGAGAAAAGTAACGTCTATTGAGGACACCTTGAAAAAGAAGCGCTTTCTAAAGTTAAGGCGTAAACCATGTCGTGTTACTTATAATTTAGATCCTAATATGTATTTACAGATAAATATAATCCACAAAATAAAGTATAAACTCTATGTGCAGGACAACTTGAAAACTATCGTCTACAAAAGAATATCTCACTTATAATTTCGATTCTAATATGTATTTAAAGAAATAAAATCCACAAAATAGAGTTTATACTCTATGCGGAAAATAGAGTAAAAACTATTAATGTCTAATATGTATATCGAATGGAGGGCGGACCTCAGCTCTTGCGGGTAATAGACGATGTTATTAAAGGCTTCTACCGGTGCGGTCACATAAACGTGATATGTTTTTACTGCCCCCACTAGATTAAAAGCAGTAAAATCACCTTATCTGTGAGATACTTTACCTTTGGCGATGTCATTAACTGTGTTTTGTGATTATATGATATATATAAATATTCACAAGCTGTGGCCGCGGTTGCTCCCATACAAAATCTATACATATATCTATATTTTTTTTTTTATGATATAGGGGGGCAAACGAGCAGCCGGAGCCATTTTCATGACTACCGACGCCCACAAACATCCGCATAGAGGCTATACAGATGCGCTGCCCACCTTTCTCCTCCCACCTCCATGGGCCATATAATCTATATATATTTTAGGATAAAAGTAATTACGTGTAAGAGGTAGTAAATAGTCTATGTATGTATGTAGTAAGAGGTAGTGCCATGCTGCATGCATGCATGCATGCATGCAGCCGGATTGGGCCAGCACGACTGGGAATATCCTCTCGCCTACATTGTTGTTAATGGGTGTAGGTGGTCATGAAAATGGTTAAAACTCTATAAAAAAAAATAAAAAATAATTTCAAGTTATTACAGATTGTAATCTATATTGTGTCCAATTTCATTCAAGATTGTTCAGCAGTTTTGCGTGAATAAATAACAAATATATATACACACTAACAAACTGCATTAGAAGCATTACTAGCACACCAAACACCACACACACTAATCTAATGTCTTCTCATTGCATAGGGTTGTACTAATAAATCTGTTATGTGATCAGCGCACTCTTTAGTCTGAACATAATTTTAACGACCTACAAATTTATAGGTACTGATTTATTTTTTTATTTAATGTGATTCAATTTTTTAATTTTATTTTATAAATGATTATCGCAGTTGTGCAAAAAGAAAGTCTGTGCTTAAGACCACACGACGGAAGTAAAACTTCATACATGGCTAGGAGAAGGAGAGAGAAAGAAAATGTGAGCACGCACTGCTATTTCTTGCTCCTACAGCAAAATATAAAAACTTAACTCTCTTTCCTTCTTCTTCACTAACTTATATCTCAGTCTCAACTTCCGTTCGCCTCGCCCGATCACATTTTTCGTAACGCTCTCGTCACGCGTTCATCAACTTGCTCCCTAAGTCAAGCGCGCGTAAAGAAGTCTTACATCAAAAACAAAACTGATAAATGTAACGCTTAGTGCTTTACTGATTAGCTAAAGTAGGCAAGCAAAACCTGTCCATTATCATTGTAGTTCACGTCAAGACGTCGAAGTAATTGTCGAGATAATGCG
Source organism: Calycopis cecrops (assembly GCA_001625245.1). Taxonomy (NCBI): domain Eukaryota; kingdom Metazoa; phylum Arthropoda; class Insecta; order Lepidoptera; family Lycaenidae; genus Calycopis; species Calycopis cecrops. Next base: position 85,967 of record LUGF01024409.1, read on the forward strand.
AACAGTTTACACAAATTCATATGCAAATACAAATTAACAATTCACTGCGTACAACACATTCCTTTGTACATTTTTTTCACACCAATTAAATATTACCGGCTGGCTAATGAACAATTACAACAAATTAGGCAATATTTAAAGCGCGGATTAGCAGCGGCCTGTGTCGAATGTTAGTATTTTCGACAATGGAATAAATAAATTAGGTTTAGTTTTTTTTGTCATAAGCGATCATCATAGCGAGACGTCGAAGTCTATCAATAACCATAGACGCACATATACAACTACATAACCAAGGCTATGCAAATGCATTGTCCTCCTTCACCTTATTCCTCCTCAATGGGCCACCGGAAACCCACACACCTAATGAAAATTTCAAGGCTAGGGAGTTACCTGTCATGTGACACCGCGTTAGTGACAGTTATGTTGTAGCGTATTCAAGGCCAGTTCAAGGCAATAAACTTGTCAGACACGGTGTGCGACAGACTCGACAACATCATTTGTAAAATAGTAACTTCAAAGAGAGGTAAGGCTGCACTGCATATCTCCTAAAATT
>LUGF01024409.1:95066-112905 GCA_001625245.1 Calycopis cecrops
AACAATACTTTTTTTTTACTCATGGGAAGAAGTTACGAAAACGAATAACTAAAATACCTTAAATTAATGTTTAATACTTTCTAATATCACAACACCTAAAACAAATTAATACTATATATAAACAGATTTGTTTTCGAGGTGTTTTTAGAGTAAATTATCATGAAGTTTGTAATTCAAATTTGCTTATCAAATTTAATATAGCCTTTACAAGACGTTAAGTTACTGTTGTTATTAGCACTTGAACACGTAAACGCACACTTTATTATAACATTGAACATGTTAGCTTAAGGTTATTTATTTAATGTTATTTTTCAAGTACTCCAGACGAGGCAAATGGGCAAGGATAAACTATCGACTGAGCAAGTGACCAGAACCTTCCATAGACAACTCATATAGTTTTTTACACGACTAGCATTCATTGCATTCCGAAGAAGATGTATTGGGTTGGTGGTTGCGCTTCTACAGAATAAGATCAGGTCCGAAAAAAGGCATCTTATTCTGATGCGACCAAAATCTTAATCTTACCTGATGCGAAAAAATGCGAAAAAAATTAGTAAGAGGTAGTGCCACACTGCATGCTTGCATGCAGCCGAATCGGGCCGGCACGACCGGGGAGGTAACTCTCGCTTACACGAGACCGGAGTGAAGTGACAGCTGTGCTGTCGAGTTTCGTGCGGTGTGTAAGTAGCCGGTGGCCCATGGACGTGGGAGGAGAAAGGGGGGCAGCGCATCTATGCAGATGTCTATGGGCGCCGGTAGTCATGAAATCTGTATAGTCTCTATGCAGATGTCTATGGGCGTCGGTAGTCATGAAAATGGCTACAACTGCTCGTTTGCCCCCTTATATGATAAAAAAAAGTATAGCGATGAAGGAGTACCGACCTATATCAGTCACACCAGAATTATTATCTATAGGTACTCATAATAACAGATGTAGCGGAGAATTATGAAAGTTGGGAATATGAAAAATCAATAGATTTTTTTTTTATGGTATAAGGGGGCAAACGAGCAGTTGTAGCCATTTTCATGACTACATACCCATAGACATCTGCAATCTGCATAGAGACTATACAGATGCGCTGCCCCCCTTTCTCCTCCCACCTCCATGGGCCACCGGCTACCTACACACCGCACGAAACGCGACAGCACTGCTGTCACTTCACGCCGGTCTCATGTAAGCGAGAGGTACCTCCCCGGTCGTGCCGGCCCAATTCGGCTGCATGCAAGCATGCAGCGCGGCACTACCTCTTACAAATCTTAGATGCTTCGCGTTTGTGGTGAGTAGTTATAATCAGCCTTTTCAGCCTACTGCTGGACATAGCCCTTTTTCTATAAACGGTAAGACGGCCTAGGTCCTGTTACTCGCATCCACAGACAGACTATCACACTGAGATGGTCCTAATTCCTTTTATTTCTTATAATTTATTTTTTAGAGCCAAGGGTACCGCAACAAAACTAGCTATAGTAGATTTATGGTATTCAATAACCTAGGAATTCATTGTACAAGCTATAATTTATTTAATAACCTAAAATTTTAGTAATACTATATTGTATTCAATAACTTAAGAAATCAAAACGAACATTAAAAAAATAGAGACGTTTGAAACTGTGTCATGAAAACAGTTACAAATGGCGTCGCGGCGCTGGAGCCTGTAATAAATCATCGCGTTAAACTATTTGACCGTCAGGACCGCGCGGGTCAGTTTGTTAGCGAAACTCCATAGTTTATAATCTCAAATTGTTTTTCGCCCGGATTTATGTTGTGAGTGAACGCTCAATAACAGTTATATTGCTTATTACTGCCCGTTCACTTGCCGCTGAATAAAGCTTTATAGTGCTTATTAAAGTCTAAAATATGAGATTGCTAAATTGAAAATATCGTAGTACTAGTGAGGTCGTGGATTTTGGACTGGTTAAGCATTTATAAACAAGATAAACGCACCTTTTTAAGGTTCCGTGCTTAAATAAAAAAATGTTATTATTTTGTATGTCTGTCTTTCCGTACCGTTTTCTCAGAAACACGTGGCAGAATCAAGCTTAAATTCATATTATAATCGTATGTATAGCTCAAAATCAAATACATACTGAATATTTGAGCCTACAATATTTTAGAGCACAGAAAAAGTCGTACTTCTAAATTAACGCCATATAAAGCTGAAACCGTTGCTCATATTTTGAGGTATCACGAAAACTAAAACGAAAATTAAAATCTATTCTCACTTCTTCTTCTTGGCTGGCTGGCTTCTGCTCTGGACTGGAATAATGAAATTTGACAAGAAGTAAGACCAACTCTACGAACAAAGGATGAAGGAATATTCCGAAATTACAATACAAATTAAATTTCTAAATTAGGTACCGTACATTGAAAAAAAATATATACAAAATGATAGAGGTAGTTATAAAAGTTGTCAAACTTATATTTGATTGCGGCATATAAAAGCTTGGCAACTTTTATAAGTTGTCATGCTCATACTTTTCAGTTGTGCAATAGCCTCGGTGTGTAAGCCTGACTCGCTCTTGACCGGTATTTTTAGTACAAATGTTTGTCTAGAATAAAGAATTAGTACGTTTTAATTACGTAGAAGACTTCTGAATCAACTAATAGTAAGTAAATAACAAAGTCGTGCGGCAGTAACACAGTCGTGACCTCAAAATGACGACATCACATTAATATAACGTCGAGATTCCAAATTCAAACGTCTAGCGCGAAGTGATTTAAAATTAATCGTGTCACACGATATTCACACTGCTGAAACCGTCAAAGGCACTTTCCTTTAGCCCGTTCTCGTGAAAAGCTGGCGCACATAATAAAGTCTCGTCAAATAAGGACGCGAGATAAACATGCTCCTGTGCACTCCCCCCGCGGAAACAATGCCGCACAACTGGGCCGGGCTCCAGCGATAATTTCAAAAGCCCCTCAAACCGGTGACGAGAATGGAATTTGTTCGCTAAGAATTTTTGCGAGTGCTGGAATACGGTCGGTATGTGCGAAACGTCTTTCGTGATATGTCGTATTCGTATTACGGACTGAGGATCCGGCCTGGCTTCGCACGTCAGTGTACTACTTTTAGAAATAAAATATAGCATATGTATTACCCTCTTAAATAATAAAACATTCCAAAAAACGGGCTAGCAATTTCAGAGATTATTACCACGTTTTGTACGTGGTAATAGTCTCTGGAATTGCTAGTCCGCATAACGATAGAACACCATTCACCTTGAAATCACAATCACTGGATATAGTAAATAGTAAGTAATAAAATAGTATATCCAACATTTAATGGCAATGTTACAGGTGTAAGGAATCGTTTTTTAGACGATGTGTTGGAATACACACAAACGTATTTACCACTATGTAAATCAATTTTTGTTTACATTCGGCATTTCAAGACTATGTTCGTAAGTAATGTCTAAGTGTAGTAATAGAGCAATCTTAGATTAATAAACTTATTTAGATAATCTATTTAAGTATTTTAGCAACCAAAGTGAGTAAGTATTTAAATGGCAAGACATCAAACATGGCGTATAATATTCTGGCTGCTCGGAGGTGAGCTGCATCAGATAAGTCACAATTTGAATTGGAAATGTTTAAGCGTTCATTCATAAAACCGGCGCCTGCGGAAATTATTTTGTTCAGAACTGTCTCCGCAGACTCCTCACTTGATGCCGGCTTCTTTTCTAGCTAAATTCTATTTTTATTTATCTTCCATTTTTTATTTATCTTTCATTTTTTATTTAGCTTTCTTTTTATATTTATCTTAATTTTTTATTTATCTTGATTTTTTCAATTGATCTTTGTCTCCACAATAGACCTTTGTTTTCAGATACTTTGAAGACTACAAGGTTTGCTTCCGGGATGGATTTGATTTTTTATATTTAAGCTTTTTTGAATTCTAATTATTTTTTTTACTGAAGCAAATAATTTCTAGGTTTTTGAATCTCATCATCATCGTAATCGCGATCGAGTACTTAAGGAATGTAAGACGGACACTAACTCAAGTCCGTATTCATAACATCGTCAATTGTCGTTATTTAATTTAGAAATGTCATATATATATAGTAGTAAGCAGTAGGTAAGTTTTTTTAAACTTGACACATGTCTAAATTCGCTTAAAAAGTCACAATGGCAAATACGATTTTCACTCTAATAAAAAATAAACTGAAGCTTCTGATCAAATCCCCATTAGGTAATTTGTATAAATATAGGCACTTAACGATAATGTACGTGAGTGTTGGCTTTTGTAAATGTTGGAAAATCCCAATAGTTATAGGATCAAACAATGAGTGTTTAAGTTTGGCGATCACTGGAAGTTCCCATAATTATAATTACAATCATGGGTATAATATAATATTATATTGATATTAATATATAATATAGGTATACATCCAATGTTAACAATATTGTTAACATTTTGCGGTTTATTTAATTGAATAAATACACTATTTTAAAATAAAGTAAATTCGTAATTATAAAGCATGAATAGTAATGTAAAATTATAGTAAAAAAATTGTAGTAAAGTTTTTATAATTTAAACTAACAAATACATATTATATTAAAGTAAAATCTTTTTGGTATGTTTATAATACAAGAATTACGTTTTACGTTTAATACAGAAAAACAAAAACAGAAAACATAATATTAAATACAAACCATTGATATGAGTGACAAGTGTACAAAAAGTGCTCGTTGTATACTTATCGCATTATGTGAAGCTGGTGAAAAAGCGTCGCCTATCGGAAACTTATCAGATATTACAATGGGGGCGCTGGAGTGATGTTAATGCACCAGGAAATGTATCTAGGCATTTCGTTTCCAGTCCGGTCGCTTACGAAAATTGAATAAATTTGAATGTGTATAAGATCCACGGCAAGAGTCATTTGAGCATCGCATAAAGAACACACAATTCATATTCAAGTGTCTCCAACTAGAGGTAAAATGGGTTTACCTAAGAGTTTACTAGTGAAGAAATATTTAGTTTTATTACTAGTAGGTATTGCCCTGAGCGGCTAAGTAATTTCAAAAGGCATGGACAAAAAAGAACGAACGAACGAACTTCGATACATATTGTTTAATCACTTGCAAAACTGAGAAATAATGGTGGTCACGATACACTGAGCTGTTGTGGTGTTACAAGATTTATTTAATTCACAACTTATAACTATCACTACAGGACATGCATAACGCGGTCGCATAGTACATACATGTTATTTTATAACTAAATAGAAAATGTTACCAAAATGATTTTACATAAATGTAATACTGCATAAAATACAGCTGTTCAGATTATGTGTATAAATGTTTGTATACTATTCATCTAAGTTATTAGCTCAAGATAAAAGAAATAGGCAACACAAGAAACTAGAACCGGTGTTGCCAGTCACGTTCCTACACATTCGATCCGACAATACTCCGCATCTGCCGAATATTCTCCAATCGATTGTATCCACCGTATGTAATTTTTCGCCAAATGTGACACTTACCGAACCCTCGATACTGCCTATTATTTCTTTTATACTCTTTGATGTGAGGGTAACGTTTCCACGTATGCGAATAATATAATAAAAACGGATCGTGCACGTGAAAGGAAAATTATTATTTCGAGAATTTTCCATTCGCCTAAAATCGAATGCGACACTTTAAAAGCGCGAGTATTGTGTTAATAACATCATTATCATCGACGTCCGTTCGTGTAATCATTAGTTTAAGATTTGTGAATGAAAGACGCTCGCACACTCATTAATTTAACTATTAAATTAAAAATATCATGTCCGAATTCTGTTCAACTGCTGCTCATTATTATTACCTTTTATCTGTCCACTGATGAATTCCATATCAAAAGACTACAATTTATCTATAATTTGTCTGGCCGATTACGATCCATTTATCCAAACTTATTACAAATTTATTTATTTCTTTTTTACGTTTTTATTTTTTAAAAAGGTCGGCAACGTATCTGTTAGATCTCTGGTGTTACGGATGTCTGTGGGCGTTGGCGATCACTTTACATCAGGTGACCCAACTGCTCGTTTGCCTCCTATGCTATTAAAAAAAAAACAGTGATGAAATAAAATTCTAGAAAGGACCAGTGAACGTAATAATTTAAAAACTCATATTACATTCCTTAAAAACGTTGTCGATGTCTTCTAAAACATCTATTGTCATATTAAATCGTTTTTCAAAAAAGGTCCGGGCGTAATACGCTTAAAAAACAATGGAATTATGCAACGAGAAACACACGCGACCTCTGTCGCACTGACATGACGGCCCAACGAAAACAATTCCAGTGCACGATTTTATTTAAAAAAAAAGTTGAACAACTCTACGTCGTCGTCGCAGCGTTAGCGTAGGTTTACCTCACTTTTTAATATTATTTGTGAGACTCCTTTGTATTCATGTTTTTATACTTTAAAATTTAAATACACCTCTTATAAGTTATTTTTTGTTCGGAAGGCGGGTTGAAGTTTTTATCGTATTATGTTATTTTTGGTCGTCATTCTAAAGCAGCGTTGAATACATCTTTATTATTATAATAGAGTTGAAGATTTTTTATTTTCTTTGAATTTATTTGTCTCTACAACTATAAGTATGTCTATTTTACAGATTATTTTTTTAATCTGAATTGAAAAATTGATACTTCTCGATTTCTAAATTAATTAATAAGTTAAGACTTAAAAATATAACTTTCACCTAAACCTTTATACAGTCAAATAGGTCCGTTTTTATATGATATGTTTAATCAGTTGTACCAGGACACAATGAAACGAAAAGATATCAGATTTGTTTCGAATAAACACAATAGGGTGTGTGGAGTAGCGAGTAGTGAGATCGGCACCGCGACACACGATTGAACAATTTGACGTACAATAAGCGACATTGTCATTTTAACGCACGTTATCGACGAGTTTACGCCTATTTAGTCAGTTTAGCAACGTCTCAACGTAATATTAGAATACAGGTTGTATTATGTGTACCCAGTACTTTACGCATATAGCGTAAGTACATAAGACAGTATAATTATTGAGATATTCCATATTAAAATCGTCAAAGGCGGTATTATCTGCTGGCCCATTTGGGCTGCTATGCAGCAACCTCTTTCAAACACGTTATTAAGAATTAGGTACATACATGACGCCGCCTTTTGTAGGCGGACTTACCGCACTCGTAGTAAGAAATAGTAGACGACACGCGAGAGTTAAATGACCATTATTTCACGACGACCATAGCCAAGCGTAGCAAGAGGGCTCACAAGTTGCCGTACCATAATAGGCCATTTATTTATAGTTTAGTAACAAGTAGCGCCACTCTGTATTGCATCCGAATTGAGCCGGTACGACGGGGGTTATCTCACACTTATGCGATACCCGCGTAAAGTGACAGCGGAGCTGTCGCATGACCCAAGGAGAAGAGCGGAGGAAGGAATTGTAACGCTTCCGTATAACCTCTATGCAGATATCTATGAGCGTCGGTAGTTATGAAAACGGCCCCTACTGCTCGATAGCCCCTTTGTACTATAAAAAATATAAACAATCGCAGCGTAATATATTATTGTGTCAATTGAACAACTAATACCAACACAAAACCTATTGACACAAACCGCTGTAACATCATCCTTTATTGGCCATATTTACGGCCGCGATGCGACTAATAAGCGAAAAACCGCATTGCTAATGAAAATTAATTAAACCTGCTCGACGGACCGCGCCCCCCCCTCTCCCCGCGGATCACGAGCCTCCAGCGGGCTGCGCGTGTGAGAAAATTAAACAACGACACCCGACGCTTTTCATTCCGCCCGTTGTACCGCCGTACTATCGCCTTCGACCCCGTTATGAGCGATTGTTCGCGTTTAATGTATAATTAAAATATCGATATAAATATCGACTTTTTAATTGGATCCGGGGCATATGCGTGATAGCAAACACATTGTCTTAATGACGCTGGGCTTCAATTTTACTACTGCTCCACTATTCGCTTACTACGTTCCTATGCACGCTCTGCGCTCTTCCTCATGCTCCTCATTAAACTACGACATCGCCCGACGCTTCTCATTCCGCCTGTACCCCTGTACTATCGCCTTCGACCCCGTTATGAGCGCTTGTTCGCGATTAAAATGTAATTAAAACATCGATTTACATATCGATATGTTAATTGGATCCGGGGCATGTGCGTGATAGCAGACACATTGTCTTAAAGACTTCCAGCACGAATAGATCACTACTCAGATGACGCAGCTGCTCTTCTATTCGCTTACTGCGCTTCTATGTGCTTACTGAACTCTTAATTATACAATAAGAGAACAAAGCCCAGCAACATGACAGCAGATATGTCAATCATATCAATGTATTTATGCTAAAGTGATGACTATGTTCACGCAGTTCGTTTCTTTTGTGATAGTCCAGGTGGCCCACCGGAGGAATGGCTACTTAAGGGAAGGTTGCTGATGCTTATAGGTTAGTAGAAAAAGCCTATACTAATGGTTTCTTTCATAAGCATCATTCAAATGCTCCTAATTTGGGTCGTCCTTGATTATTTCGACCCGACAAATATCTTCCTAATTTTGTCCAGGATAATGAGTAGGTAAACTTAATTAGCATGTTTTACGTTGTTTTGTGAGGAACCAACGAAACGGACAACAGTAAATTTACTCTCAACGTAGTTAACGGAACTTGATTTAACTTACTCAGGGATCAGGAAAATAATAAAAAAGTTGAAATGTTTTGTCTTACCTGCAACAAAAATAAAAAGATATTTAGTGTACAGACAACAGTATAGTATAATGTAAATCTTATAATATATATCTAATATATAAAATTCTCGTGTCACGGTGTGCGTGATTGAACTCTTCCGAAACGGCAGGACCGATTCTCATGAAATTTTGTGTGCATTTCGGCCAACATCTGCTTTTCATCCCGATATCCCACGGGATCGAAAGTTACGCAGGTGATATTGTGGGGCGCAGCTAGTATATATACATATATAAAATTCTCGTATCACAATGTTAGTTACCATACTCCTGCGATACGGCTAGAACGATTCTCGTGAATTTTTTTTGTGTAGGTATATCGGGTAGGTCTGAGAATCGGCCAACATCTATTTTTCATCTCGATATTTCCACGGGATCGAAACTTACGCGGGTGAAACCGCGGGGCGCAGCTAGTAATAAACAGAAATCTTTATCATGGTGCTTGTGTTCGAGTCAGTCTCTCCCCTCCTGACACCGCTAGACCGATTTTATTTCCATATTTCAACTTTTTATCCTGTTACTTTGCTGGGAACAAAATTAACGTGTGGCCATAATTTGTTAATATCAATCCACTTATGTGTGAAAAATTAATTGATTTAGTCATGTCATAACAACATATTTTTTAACACAAGGGTAAATAGGCACTCTTTGTCGAAGGCATATATATAATATAGTTATGTTGTTGACGTAGTAGAATAAAATTTAGATTAAGTATCAATGTACCTATTAGACATTTGCACGCCGAAAAGGCAGAATATGTTGGAAACCACTCAATGTTAGTACGAGTATTATCTTATTCTGTACACATATTTAACAATTGAATTGAATAGTACTCGCATCCAACTAAAACAGGCGGACTTGTCGCTTGTCACCAATCACAATTTAGGGTCGAATTAATAAAAAGTTTATTTTACGATCAGACTAGATCGGTCCTAGCTGTACATAAGAGGTACGTTCAATGAATGCCAAGACAATCTCCTGATACTCGCAACTACCCCGGTCCTACTGCTGCACCTAGATCGTCTTCCAACCAGGGTGGTCGACTAGCACTTCGCGATCATACATTCTAGAAACTTGCTAGCATATCTGTTCTCAAAGTTTTTATTCATTTATTACTTCAGCTACATCACTATGTATTATTATACAATTTTTGATACAAAAGGTAATTTATCTGATACCTATGACAATAAAGGTGTACGTAACATTTTTAAATGTCAGTTTGTTTGATAAACGTAATTTATATATCGAGGGCATGTAAGAGGCTACATATGATATTTGATATTTGATAAGGATGTTATGAAGAAGCACATGACATGAGCCTTGAATATGTAATAAGCGCATTACTTATATGTCCAGCTTATACGTCTACGTTTATATCTTGTATACACGGAATTATTTAATGCGGTATTGTCTAGTCATGTTTATGATGTAAACGGCTATTATTTATTTTTACACTTACTATCTTCTATTCTTACTAGATTCTATATAAAAGAAGAACTTTTAGTAATCGTGTTTTTGTTTTAAGTATAAAATCAGGTCTGTGCACGCCGAAACCAGGTGGCGGCTTAGGGGGCAGCAACCCCGTGCCTCATAAGTTTAAAGGGCCTAAAGATTATTTTTCTACCTATAAAAGGGCTCCCTTCTCAACTTCAAGATCCCCAAGACCCTGGCCCCTCCAGATATTAATCCAGTGTCGGGTCTATGTCATGTAATAACTACTTTTAACGGAATTATGAGATATACTTTTCACTGACAACTATACAGTATTAAAATGATTATGGCGGTAACTCAAGAATTCAATATATAGAAAGGTAATAAGCAGAAATGCATATGACATCCCTACCACTATAATACAGAACATATCGAGCGTCAATATTTGGGATCACGTGAAATCCGAGTGAGACTATCGATTCGACTCGATAATACTTGGTATCGAGTGGGTATTAATTGGGATCGAGTCTCCCCTTCGCACTACCTGAGACGTTAGGTATTAAGACGCTTTGTCCGATTGCACCGTCCTACATCTCCTTTTTATATGTCTATAAATAATACACATTAAGAGGGGATGAAACGAAATCTAATAAGTACTTACAATATTACACAAAGGCTTTTATCGTGCGGAAAATTTAATGTTACGATTTCGAAGGCGCCATTACGTGGTATGTTACATCGAATAATTTTATGTTCGTGTACAGTATGTTTAGGGTTGGGGTCCTCAGCGAGATTCATTGCCGCAAAAGTGTGTGCTATTTTTTATTTCAAGGTTTCGCCGCATTGAGCCACTGGTTATTTACAAGCCGCAGGAAACGCGATTTTAAATTTGAAGGAATCATAAGAGCGAGAACTTCTCCGATCGTGTTGGCCGATTCGATGGGAATGCCGCACTGCCTACTTAGCAGAATATTAGTGAAGTATTCCATGCCATCGCACAGTCGACTTTTCTCGATAGTATGAAAATCGAAGTGTCGCGCAATTGCAAATGCAATTATGGCTCATAAAGACAGAGAAGCATCGCCTTTTACAATTCTGGGCCGACTTAGGGTCTGAAGGGTGGTGTAAGGAAATGGTCAAACTACATTGCCACATTATGGAAGATATTGCTGTAAAGTTATAAGGCCGCCTCTGTGGTGCATCCATACTGTAACATGTACTGTATTGCTTACTGTTTATAATGTGAGCAATAAAGAATATTTTCATTTCATTATTTTATGTTTCCTGATATACCTACTTCTTAAGTAATGTTTTATATTCATTAATTCTTACTAGCAATCTTTAAAACGAATATTTATAGTTTGTTTGCCACTTAAGTTAATTGTCCAATAGGCTAGCCAACTCTTTAATCGTTTTAAAGTGTTGGCTTACCGATGAAACCGGCACTTAGAATTACAGTCCGAGCATATTTTTAATTCTAAGGGCGTTTGAATCAATTATTCCCAAGCACTTTCGTGTGTCGATGCTGATCACTATCGAAGTTGTTTGTAGGCGCTGCCGTCGGTCGGTAATCGAGTTATAATGTGGGGTTGAACTATAATTTGTAATGGCTGCGAAGCGGTTTTCAAATCGTGTTGCCACCAACACGAACGTAATCTACGTGTAAAGTGTCGACTAAATTGCACCGCCGCTTTGTTGAAAGTACAGCGCTACATAAGTTTCATTTATGAATGCACTTTTTTTCATAACCGCATTCAAAGGTAGCGATCATACAGTTGTGATAGTTGTTATTAAGTAGAACAAGAAGCTAAACAACTTAGGCCTGTGATTGCGCTCCTGTAGCCTGCAGATCCAGAACCTTCAGCTTAAAGCGGCTGAAGGCACCCGCAGGGGTTCAGTCGGTAGGGGCGTACCAAACGCCGAGCCCGACACTGTACCCGGAGCCACCCATGCCCCTGGTAGCGTGCGTAAAAGCATTCCCCTGCGCTAACAAAAAAAAAAAGGCCAGTGACTGTATGCCTAGATGCGTAGCCGACGAGAGTGGTATATCTTTTCGCATGGACCGCAATGCAGTAATGAAATTATCTCTTGCAAGATAAACGTGATCTTTAAAGGGTTGTGAAAAATTTTATTGTTATTACGCTCAGCATTTACCCATTCCACACCTACGACTCTTTCATGAAACTATTTCATGAAAATAACTTCTAACTCATTTCACAAAGACCGCAGCGGTAACTATCGACAGGCCTTTCAATACTGCAAATGTCCGTTGGCGTCTATTGTCACCATTTCTTTATAGTTTTTTCGCACTTTTATTCAAGAAAAGTAAATAGGTACAGTGCAAAAAAGAACATAAAAAAAATAAATCATTATATTTTCTTGCTCTCTTTTTTAGAGCAAAAGTAAAAAGAAAATTTGTCGTCAATCGTTTCGGTATTCGACTTCAGCGTCACTGAATCCGCGTCCCGATAAATGTTGGCCGCAAAGGGAACAGGTTGGGGATCAGTTCTGATGCAATTAATGCACCGCCGCGAACTGACGAGCTGCGACCAAAATGAGAAACTATAAATCGGAGCACAGTTTAACAAATACTCGTAGACCAAATATGTGCAGAAAATAAAAGTATAATATTATATTATTTGTAGCCATTTAGTGTTTTGCATGTCAGTAGTGACTTAATTATTCTGTATCACGTAATACAAATATAATATATTATACTTGAAGTCTTGCATTGACATATTTTATAGTAGAAATGAAATAATTGCAACGCAGAAATAATTAACGGATAATAGACAAAAGTGAATTGTTGATTAAGGTGACTACGAATCAAGTGGATAAAGAATTTTATGCGATTAATATTAAAAAAAATATTTTATTTTTAACCAACGGCTCAAAAAATAAAAGAAAGTTCAGATATAATATATCTATTTCTTTAGATTTTTCGTTATACTAAGTACACCTAATATATTTTGGTCGGAATAAGAAGAATTTTATATTATTTCAGACCCTTTCAAATCCGTTCAATTATTTTTACATTAAAGATTAACAAACATACATACTAACTTTCTCATCTATACTAATTATATAAAGTTGAAATAGAAATGTTTTTTGTTTCTTTGTTTGAACGCGCTAATCTCTGGAACTACTGGTCCGATTTGAAAAATTATTTCAGTATTAGCTAGTCCATTTAGCGAGGAAGGCTATAGGCTACTTTTTAACCAACTGCGGAAAAACACGGATTCACGTAAACGAAGTTACGGGCGTCTGTTAGTGTTTAATATTAGTAGGGTATCCCACCATCTACACTGTTTTTTTGTAATAAGATTTTATTTAATTAAAACGTATAAATATACAAAATGTAGATAAATGACAATAACTACAGAAGAAACTATTTATTAGCCAAGTGACGTTGCCCAATAATTGTGTAATCTTTCTCGTAATAGCTGTTACAGTAAATATTAGTACCTACAGGAAGGTTATTAACGCTATTATCTGCGATATTCGGCAGCAATATTATCCTTGATTACGTTCTTCTTTTAATGTCTAGGGTATTGGCCGATATATTAACGCATAATAGACAAAAGTGAGATAATTATAAAGGTCTTGTGGACAAAGATAAAATTAATATGTTAAAAAAGGCATTCCTTTGTTTTATTTAACCAAGAGGTTAAAACATAATGAGACGTTCAGAAATATATATATATTAAAATTTTATTATAAATTAGTTAAAAACTCCTCCTTCTATTTGCATTGTAGTGACTAATTACACTTATTTTCCTTTTTTACAATTTAAGTAGGTATGTTAAAACATTCAAATTTAAAAATGTTGGTACAAAGATACTGCTTGTACCATTATGGAATTTCTACCAGCAGTCCTGCAATAGAATAATGCATGGTATACTAATTTGTACATATAATTTTATAGATTAATTAATAATAATTATTATGACACATATTTTGTGTAGGTATATACCTATAGAAAATATAAATATATTAAATATATATCTTAGGTAGATCTATATACACTTAAATACATACATACTATTTTAAAATACTAATAATAATTACTTTTATAGTATTAATAAGTAGTATTAGTTTGCATTCGAGGTATTTAATGAATTGAAATTTAATAAACCCTGGCATATATTATATCCATCCTAGAAGTTTTAGATCTCTATGAATAGAGGAGCTTTGTTGGTACTTTACTTTTTTACACTAACTATTAATAATAATAAGTGTACAGTCTAAATCCATTATTTGATATTGAAGAAACATGAGTTTAAATTGCGTTTGTTACAAACTTTTCTAATATTAATCTTTAACTTTTGTCTGTCGGTTGCAAACAGTTGCGAACGATGCTGTTACATACATGACGTGACTAGACTAGACCTGGGACATGGAGTTCAATAAAACTCCGATGCAAGAAATCGTACAATAAAAATGACAGTCGCTGAAACACTAGCAGAAATATTTTATTTACATTCGCCACCAACATACTCTTATGACGCAGGGTAATATATTCATGTATAATACCTAGGAGCCCAGGTGGACCCTTTTTTCTTTTTTTTTTGCGGGGACATGCTTTATGCACTACAACCGATCTTGGGTGAGATCCGATTGATGTGTGATGAATACCCACTAAAACCCCGCAGGTGCCGGCACCCGCCTATTTTGAGGTGCCCCGGATCAGTCAGCAACAGGGCACAGCCCGGGTGGCCCCAAGACCTATGTCGGACTCGACACATAGTGCAATACCGACTGAACCCCTTCCGGTATAGATAGCCCTGTCAGGTATAGCCTTGGAGATTACATAGGCACGCAAGTCCGCCCCCTCTCTCGGCAAGGTATAGCATTTTCGGGAGGAACTTATAAGCTAGTTCTATTTAAGCATACCTAAAGTAAAAGTAGTAGTTTGTAAGAGGTAGTGCCACACTGCATGCTTGCATGCAGCCGAATTGGGCCGGCACGACCGGGGAGGTACCTCTCGCTTACACGAGACCGGCGTGAAGTGACAGCTGTGCTGTCGCGTTTCGTGCGGTGTGTAAGTAGCCGGTGGCCCATGGAGGTGGGAGGAGAAAGGAGGGCAGCGCATCTGTATAGCCTCTATAGTCTATGCGGATGTCTATGGGCGTCGGTAGTCACGAAAATGGCTTCGACTGCTCGTTTGCCCCCTTATATCATAAAAAAAAAAAGATAAAATATCTATTGGGTAACTAAGTTATAGTGAAATATTGAAGGTCCGTCGCTCCTAGAATTGACAAGTCAAATTTCAGGTTTGACATAATAGCTCCGTCAATGTCCAGACAATTCACGATTTTCGTCCTTTAACTGTGTCAATCCTAGCAGAGACGCAGCAGCGACGTTCGACTATATCACATAAATATTTCTGAATAACTAACCGACCATCACTACGTGTGTAAATAAATAGTGTAGTAGTAAGGAAAAAAAACTATATCATCACTACATAGTATAGAACATAGTCGCTATCCGTGTACCTATATATGCTTGAACCGTGTGATCTTCAAAATTACATGACGCATTTAGCTGCGGTTTTTTGAAAATAAATTTAGAGCTTCAGGAGGAAGGTTTTCATATCTATAGCAAATATACATACTACCTCGGTTTTTTTTAATTATGCTATCCATAGCATAATTAAAAAAAACCGAGGGGCACAGGTAGTAGGTAGTATAATATATTATAATAGAGGTTGCGTTTTAGTAGTATTAATAGATTATAGAGGATGCGTTCTACCGGACTTATCGTTCGTTTGTAAGTTACGACACGTCAACATTGTGTAAGTAAAACTACAAATAAAAATACTATTTTTGTATCGTGGAAACGAACTATTCGAGAAACTTCGCAATTCCTTTCAGATCAAAATACACGCTTTTAAAATAAATTTCTATAAAATGTTTAAGCGTTAAAACTGAACATAAAAATCCGTTAAAGAGCTTTTGTGTGGTATAATAATTTATTAAAACACTACACTATGAAAGTTGATTTATTGAATAAGCAAGTAAAATGAGTGTTAAAACGAAATTTTAGATTTTTTTCTTTTTATTTTAAAAACGATTCGTCTCATGTAAAATCTAGGTTTAACTGATGACAGATAAAGTGTGACCAACAAAAGTCTTGATTAACGACCTTGTCAAATATATTTTGACGATTTTTTATGTGAACAAAAGCATTAAAAATTGTTATTCACCAGCATAGGATTACCTCAAATCATTCTCCAAGCTTCAATAAGTACACTGTTTTCAAGTACATTTTATATTTTTAATTGATAATTAATACACTTAACGTCTAGATCGTAAATCAGACTAAGTGACAACACAGCATAGGTACATTTCGGTTTCGTACGAAAGTATTTAAAGCGTATAGTATTAAATGCTTTGGCGAATAAATTAGTTCCTACTTCTGTTTAAATCAAAACAATTATAGATGTGAAAGTAAGTGAAAAATTCAGTGTTCAATAAATCAGAGGAGACAAAATCCAATATCGAATAGAACGTAATTGAGACTTGAAACACCTGTTACTTCTGACTGTGATTTCGAGTAGAGATTTACTTTCATTTAGATTGAACTTCCAGCTTAAGTGAATGAACGCAGTGACTTAAATCCCTTTAACGTGCACCAGGTAACGTGCCGTGAACTTTCAATTATTCATATAATTGGAAACATCAGGAGAAAGATCAGGATTTGTTAATGATCTGAATTCGGACCGTTATTAAACATCTAAAAATCCAATAAGACTTAACAGCTCGACCCGAGTCTCAAGCCGCGGAGCTCACACTCGGCGGCTGATCATGCCACTCGACTAACGAGACGGTCAGTACCCTGACATTAAAAACTACACGAAAAGGTCATCTGTCAAATTTCGAATTTATAATAAGCAATTACTTTACGTCAACCAGTCAAACACCAGACATAGTACACGACACACAAAGCGTACAAGATTACAAACGCCTTTGAAAACATTACAAGGACCAATTTATAAATTGAATCTTCCCCCCCTACTGCAGAAGGCTTCCCAAGCGACCGAGTGAATGCTCGGTGACGAAATAAACACACACATTTGCATGCCAAGTAGATAGGTTTAACACGCGTCTCTTTAGGGAGTATCGCTTAAACTCGAGGTGTGAAGTCGGCATAACAGATGCATTGTTACCGCGCCTATACAACAGGCACGCACACATTACAACCACGTACCTAATGGCCAGGGTTGCCACTGACATTTTTTTTATTGCATCGTCGGCCGGTCGGACATTTTTTTTATTGCTTAGAGGGCAATTTACTCGTACGTTATATTTGATGATATTAAAATACACTTACGAGTATAATCATCTATGTTCTGTTTTCGCATGAAATGCAGACACATATTTCTCATTTCGCATCCGACCCAGCCCAACTAGTTCATTCTATTTTCATTCAACTAATTTGAAAAAAAACTGCATACACACTATGATGGTTTTATTTGGGTAACATAAAAAAATACAATGATATTTTCAAAATTGAGATGGCCTTTGCAAGATATAGTATGCGAGTAGTAGTATATTTAGGTGCCTTTTATTCAAATTTAATTATCACATTTCTGACATTGTTTCTTAATATTTTTTGTATTATTGTAATTTAATAATTTATATCTATGTTAATTTTTAATCTTATTT
>LUGF01024409.1:136743-148212 GCA_001625245.1 Calycopis cecrops
TGCTATTACTGCGATGGTGCGATTATTCCATTATAGAACCATGGGAAATAGTAAAAAGAACTGCTTGTGTAATACTTGACATAAGCATCAAGTATGTCAAGCAGAATCGAGACGACGTCTTGATTTGCACGATATAAGAACACCAGATATTGCGTTTTAACCTTGCAAGCCAAACCATTGCTTGAATGTTGTGTTACAATAAATATAATAAAACTAACCAACCTGTCACGTACTTAGTGGCAATTTAACGTTAAATTAAAGTCTTAGTTGATTTAATAGTGCTACTGTTTCACCCGCGTAACTTTCGATCCCGTGGGAATATCGGGATGAAAAATAGATGTTGGCCGATTCTCAGACCTACTCAATGTGCTCACAAAATTTCATGAGAATAGGTTAGGCCGTTTCGGAGGAGTATGGCAACGAAAACTGTGACACGAGAATTTTATATATTAGATGTAAAATATTTTATTTAAGTCGGTTTATATTTTTAACTTAATTAATGTATAATTATTATAAAAAAACACTTTGGATAATTGTGATAAAACACGTTACTGGATTCTTTTTAATATGACGAGCAAACGAGCAGTCGGTTCACCGAGATGAAGATGCCTTCCGACGCCCACAAACAGCTGCAGCTGAGTTTTAAATATTGAAACAAATATTACGTCAAACGATCCACAAACAGAGCGTTACGAATAAAACATATAAAATAAAGAGTCCATAAAACTTATTCGAGGACGCGTACAATTTATCGAAATCGCCATACCATCCGTAACATGTCGCTGCAACATTTTAAGGAAATGTGTTTTAGAAACGCTCATATTTCGTGATTTGTTTCAATACGCGAAATTGCGACCCACTTTGTGTAGCGAATAATCGATTACGCGCAAACAGTTGTATATGCTTGCATATGCAATGCTTTATAATGTTATATTATATAATTGCCTTTTGCCGTACTCAACCGTGGAATAAATTACATCATTTTGTTATACCTATGAAAGAAAGGACATTGTGAACGATACTTTATATTATCACATAATTGCATCAGCGCCTTTTTCGTACCACCTTTTTGGTTCTGGTAATCATTACGCGGCCAAATTTGTTGAAATGCAGTTTATGAACGGAAAACTTAAAAAACCATATTTTAGGTCCGTGTTCTGAAGTCTGAACATCGGTTCAGTGCCAAGACTACCGATCTCCTGTTAAATCTGCTCGGATGTGACGAACACAGTTTTTTTTCTACGTCAATTTTGTATGTGTAGTGTCTAATTTTGATTGATATCTTTGTCGGGGGCTTAAAGAGCTAATATAGAAGCAAAGAAAATGATATAAAACGAACAGAGTACTTTGCAATATGTTAAAAAAATATGCACATAAATCATAACATACACACGAAACGAGACAGACACACACACACACAAAATGTAAAAAGCCAATGTTTTATTAAAACCAATTTCCCTTTTTGTGAAGCGTCACGGGTACGCAGATTTAAACTTTACTGTTTTTGGTGTATGGCAACAAATAAATTATTAAGGGGTTAAAAGTAAAGAAGCGGCTACACGGGTGTATTATAAAAATTATTTACATATTATCCACACATCGGATATTATAAAAATGAGCGAAGCCTCCACTCCCATTAATTACTTTAAATCATTTGATAGGTGGTCTATAATTTATGTTATCTCGGTGTTCATTCAAAATGCCTATGGTCCTGGGATAACGGGATACAAATTATGTATTGAATATTGATGATGATGTTGGTATTTGATATTATTGTTTAGGAATTATTTCGGTACGATACTACGGTATACTAGTCTGTTCTTTCTGTTCGTCCATGAAAACGTTGACAGCACGTCGTTAGAACATTTATAAAGACCAAAACAATATTATTTTTTTTAAAGGTAGTAATGTATTTAAATTTTAAACAGATCGCAAATTACTCTTAACGCACTGACCAATTTAAAAATAACCTACATGTTATAACTCTTCTCGAGAACTTTTCTTCTCGAGCGGTAATCTGTTCGTTCCTTATATTAGTAGGTAAGTGGTCACACATATAGATATATTTAAGTGAAGGATATAAAATAAAGAATAATTAGCAATTTTAATAACGTAGTCGTCAATAAAAACGAAACAAACGACGACAGTGTGAACGGCACTTTATAGAAACAATGATACGGACGTTAGAGACGAAAATGGCATCAACTTTTCACGCTTATTCGCATCGCGACTGACGCAATTGTATCTCGTCTGTCGTAAATATTTTATATGTGTGCATAGGAAATTCGACGTTAAAATCCAGTAACTTCGACTGCCCGTCACCGTCGCGGGCGCCTCCAAAGTTTTCGGTATTAAATATTTATAAGTGACAAAATTAGTTTAGTAATGGAAAACGCGTGTTATCGGATGCTTGGTATTCAAATGTTTTACAAACTTAAGTGCTCGGAGTAAAAGTTTTAGGGGATATAGTCATTGCTGAAAAGCACCCGATTTGGCCCGATGTGACAGCCATTTAATGCTCTTTCATACCTCTATACGAGTTCTAAACGGTTAATAGATGTCTGGTAAATGACTGTAGCTCATATGTAGGTATATATTTTTTTATTTTTGGAAGAGCTATAAGGATGTATATCGGAAAAGAAAAATGCTGGTCTGTGCTTCAAGTGGCAAATCAGCAAATATTTGATAATTTGCCACATATTGTGTAATGGAAATTTAATAATGTATATATACAATTTGAATTTCGAACACATTAAGTATCAGTGAGCTTATTATTTAACCACTTGAATATGACATTAAATTTAAACATTCAACGCGAAATGCAAACTGCATATTTGTTTGTACGTGTCGTCACCTTCCCCGGCATCGGTAGTCGCCACAATATAATACCTGACTACCGGCCGATAGCGCGCCTTGGGTTACGGCCGCTGACTTCAATACGTATGGACTGCTGATCCTGTGGCACGCCATTGACGCCATTTGAACAAGCAGCAGCATTACTGTTATAGTCGATGGAACTGAAATATAGCCTAATGCGTAGACATGCCAACAATCTAACAGTTTTCGGTTTTCAGACAAGTTAATGCCAGAATATACCATTCTATGCGAAACATGCAGAGGCGTTGATGTCTGTCATTCTAACCCCAAATTTTTGTAATTCGACCATATACGTATATCAGCTGACTACACCAGTGCATACAGTATTGAGATCAGTGGTCTCGACGCACACACACAGTTACAAGGTGAACCCACAGAGGTCACAGTGTGTTTACACAGGTGAAACGATACTAAGAGATGTGCAACAATTGTGAGAATATTATTACGACATAATTATTTTCTTTAGTAACCATTTGCTGCGTTGGCGTTTAATAAAAGATGCATAAGTTCAACAGTGACTAATCATTATTACTGTCGGTTGACGGCTCCCCACCGTGGTTCAAGGCTTGTGATGACAGCAGTTTTCAGTAGACTAAGGTGAACTCGGACACAACTCAATACGTTTGCATTACGTCAACGTCAAAGAGTCTGACTGTTGGTTTACCCTTCATACAATAAAAATGATAAAAATAAAAAAAAAATAACAAGCAATAAGATACAGTGATTTAAAACAATATCTACAGTTAAAATTCAAAGGCTTATGAATGTAGAGAAAATATCAGTGTAAACCTAAATCATTTAAAACATTTCATCGGCCAACGCTAATCTACAAATCTCAACGAAAATGCGGGAGCAACGCAAAAGACCGGAAGCGTTGCAAGGCCCGATAGGGATCGGGGGTCGGTGGCTCCAGGTCTGCCGCCGACACCCGTCTGCTAAATAGTTGTAGCGGGCGCCCGTTCACCATTAATTATTGTGTCATGTCAACGTATTGTTCCCGTAATAAGCCGTAAGACGAACTCTATTATTACTTTGTGTTAAATTTGTACCAAACACGCTTTTAGCACACGAACTGTGTCATTAATGTGTAAAGTATTTGGTGTGTCATTATTGTTATGATCATCATCAAAAGACTTATATTTCGTCACCAAATCCTTACACTAAATTGCACGTACATATGCAATGTCTATATAATACTATGTCCGTCTTGTTGGTCTATTGATAAGTAACTATAAAATATTGTGATCCTGAATTCGATTTCAATTCAACTGAAAATGTCCTACGGGTTTTCTCAGGAAAAAATGAGTAGTCTTGTGTCAGGAACTGGGTCATGCGCGTAACGGAGAGCATGAAATCTTATGCTCAATATGATTTTCCCTGCCAAAATCTCGATTCCTAGCAATAATAAACTCTCAGCTTTTTTCCGTGTGTCTGTACATTGAACATATTTACGAAAAAGTAATTGGGGGCGATGTTAAAATAGTATTAGAATACTTTTCAAATATTTTTAAATTTTTTTGTCTGTCAGTTTGTCCAGGCAAATCTCCGAAACTACAGGATGGATTCGAAATGTCTTACGGGAAATTTAGTAAATATACTTCACCCGACGGATTTGAAAATTTGAAAGAAGCAAACGATAACAAATCACTTTAATTATAATGAACTACCTACGCTACGCGAACAAAATCGCGGGCACCAGCTAGTCGTAAATAATTATAAATCTTCGGTTACTTTTAATAACTTGTGATGTCAGGACATCTGTCATGTCAGTCCATCCGTGACGGAGGTTGCTGTAAAGCTTCCGAAGCGTCGGGCTTGTGACATAATGAATTAAACCCGCGATAAAATCCGCTAAAGTTATTTCATTGTTATTTTTATTTAGAATTCCATGCGACCTGACTAAATCAGCATCTGATTAGTCACGTTATATAAAATATTTACCAACAATCATCTCATGACTCGTTTGATTGGCGATGTTGTTGTTAGTGACAATAACATAACACTACACAAACCCGCACGGCGCACACCCAACAACTGAAGTACATCGATTAAATACTTAATATTCAAAGCTCCCGCTCCCATTAGCGTCACGGGAGGCCAAACTACACCTAACTGCCTTTGTCGACTGTCGCACTCATGGCCTCAACTTTGTCCCGGACCCAGTCAGCAAAACGTTTGAGTGAATGCGAGTCATTATTACTAATGCACGCCCGTCTTCTGGGACGTGTATGTCAATTCCGGCGATACTGGAGCCGGGCGTCTTTTGTTTTGAACTCAATTAAAAGTTCCCGTCGCCCGGGCAACCGAAGGTCGTTAGCAAGTTGCGGAACAAGGACACAGATCAAACAGGAAATGGATTCGGGACGTATGCGATACGGAAGCGATTAAGCTCGCGCCGTTTTGTTGTGACAGCAATTTCTGTGCACGCATAGAGTTGCCCAGCAGTATTGTCATAGTTATTAGAGCCCTTTCGACTACACTTTGCATTCGACCTTGCCTGCCTTTCGCCTGCCATCGACATCGTTATCGTATAAAATATTTCAACAAACTCGGTGGGATTAGGATATTTGTGTTTGAAGTGTAGCACAAGGTAAAATAAGTAAAAAATGTTTTAAACCTTTAACAATAATCATATAAAGTGTGATTGTACCTTTAAAAATAATCAAATATATAAAATACTAGCGGACGCCCGCAACTTCGTTTACGAAAATCCGTTTTTTTACCGCAGTCGGTTCAAAAGTAATCTATAGTCATTAAATTAACTAACTAATACTGAAAGAATTTTTTAAATCGGACCAGTAGTTCCAGAGATAAGCGCATTCAACCAAACAAACTCTTCAGCTTTATATTATTAGTATAGATGTTTTGGTTTATTTTTCCGAACGGCCTTTTTCCGGCGGCATTACGCTGCATATTCGTTCAAAAAAAATATAATCTGACTGATAAATCAACGCACGACCCAAACTACTGGACTCATCTAGCTGAAGAAAGGTCCCTTTGAAGACCTACGCACCCGCTGCGGGTTAAAACCTACGCGGGTCAAATCATTGAAAGCTTTTATGAATACATGAAAACTTATGCATACGAAAGCCTGAAGCGCGGCCAGTAACTTGGTATAATAAAGTTAAAAAAAGTTATTGGGAAACGCCAAAAATAGGCTTACTGAAAAAAAACCGACTAAATGTATCAGTAAAAACAAATTATCACCTTTACATTTAACCAAGCAGTCGAATTCACTCTTTATTCGCGGGTGTAAGTTAATATTAAAATACATCGTTGGTTTCATAAATTTGCTTGTGCAGGTAGAAATATGATAGCATTTCAACATGATACAACATCGCCAATGTTTATTACGTTACATAAGCATTATCTTTTTGGATTTTCTTTCTTAAGTTTGATTTTATATTCATTATATTTTTTAGATTAAATTGAACATTATTCCTAATCAAACTATTGGGGACTACCGAGCAAAATATCACAAAATGTGATTGGCAGATCAGTACACACTCGTCATTTGAACACGTTGCTTTCCTTTCTCCGACTTTTTTTTTTACGGCATAGGGGGGCAAACGAGCAGTTGGAGTCATGACTACCGACGCCCATAGACACAGCTAGTATATACTAATTTTAAAATATTTATACTACAATCGAACAAAGTATTCTTTAACTTGGAGAAATGTTTCGTTTGTCATGATATGCATCGGTACATACCAAAACGTACCGCAGACCTCGTCTGTTGACTCTTTAATACGATTTAAGGCGGTCAGTTGATTAACTATTCAATGTGTGAGGCTACAGCAGACACTGACAAACTAGGCAGGGGACGGTTTAGATAAGCACCATTGTAATTCCCTGGGAGAGTTTAGATTTGTCGTAGATCACTATCGTCGACGCTTCGAGTACCTAGAGTAATAATATGTAGGTAGTGTGGTCGCCGCATTACAGCGCTGGGACGATGGTATTTTTTCCATATCGTAAGATCCTATTATTAATATTATAAATATGAAAGTTTGTTTGTTTGTTACTTGTTCACGCAAGAACGGCTGAACCGATTTTCATGAAATTTAGCACACACTTAGAGGGCTACTTAGATTAACACACTTTGTTATCCCGAAAAAATGTTCTTTTGGGTTGCCATGGGATGATTTTCCAGGATGTCGAAATTTACGCGGGTGAAACCGCTGGGCGCAGCTAGTATCTTAATAAATTTTGCTATGACCAAATATATCTATAGTAGTTTCTTTGTTTTTTTATAGTATAAGGGGGCAAATGAGCAGTTGGAATCATTTTCATGACTACCGTCGCCCACAGGCATCCGCATAGAGCCATACAGCTTATACAGATGTGAAGGAGGGCACCTTTCTCCTCCTACTTCAGTGATTTGTAGGTCTGCCAAAGCAATTTGAATTAATTATTATTAGCTATGGATGACGACTATTACAATACGACCTCCGAAATAGCGTCTAATTGCGTTCTAATGTTGCAATCCGATTGTAAACAATACAAAGAAGAATTATAAAACCGTCTTTTATTGTAGGAACTATAAAGTACCGTCGCGTCAGCTCGAACGCGCATCCTGATGGGAAATGCGAGGCGCGAGGCGACATTTAACTGCGGATAATCTCTTACGTTTACACGGCTCACTTGGTACGGGTGGTGCGAGCGAGTTTCCGTTTTATGTACGCATTGTACGTCTAAGTGTAATTGATGCTCGTACTTATTGGCAGACGGCTGTGCACACAACGTTCGATGGGACGCCATTGGTATTGGCTGCGACGGAAATTACCGAACGAGAGGTGTACGATCTCTGGAAATTACTTGTGTATGGATATGGTGCGATTCAGTTGCCAGCGCAAAATAAAAACTCGGAGGCTATTTTATTAATTTATATATAAAGCAGACAGTCTTTTAGTACCTAATGTACATACGACAATTTAAACGAAAGGATTATGTTAATGCGGAACTACCGGTACAAGAGGATAAACGAGCAGTCAGAATCAATTTCTAGACATCCGATCTGCCCTCCTTCCCCCTCCTTGGACCAATTTTTGGTATTAGGATTTTTTTTGGGCTACGAGCAATCGCAGCCATATTTATGACTACCGACACCCATAAACATCCGCATAGAGATTATATAGATGCATTGGCCTCTTTCCTCCTTCTCTCTCACCCCACCGGCTGCTTACACACCGCACGAAACGCGACAGCACAGCTGTCACTTCACGCCGGTTTCGTGTAAGATAGACCTACGATGGGACGTGTCACGGTCAATAGGGAATATGCATGTATTTTTTTTATATTTTTAAATGATAATTTACATAATTACATTAATGTAAAAAAAATATCAGCGCTGAAAAAACAATATTAAGTTCAAAAAAAATGTTTCAAATTAGTAGGCCGATAACAGCTTTTTAAACGATCGCCATTTTGCCGCGCTGACATGACGTCACGCATCATAACAACCACCAATGGCAATGCTCCAATGCTCGTGAACAATGATGTTATTTATGAACTTTGACGTCACAATTCATTCCGACCAATGCAATGGCGTGCGTTTCACCTAATTCAATCTTCCCGCATAATTTTTGCACTTTTCAATAATTATTTTCTGATTGAAAACAAAATTAAACAAAAAAATATTAATACGTACGCACATCTACAGGAAAAGACTTTACATATAAAAAAAATTATCATTATTTGAATCATACGCATATTCCCTATTGTATCTAGCGGTTCGTCTCGACCTTGACCAGCTCACCAATCCACCAGGAGTCCTTCCGGTAATTTATATATTATAATATCATTATTATCAATTCCTTTGACTTCTTTTATAGTATAAAATGGCAGACGAACTGTCAAAGTCGAATTTTTATGACTACCGACGCCCATAGACATCCGAATAAAGGTTAACCATATTATGCGTTGCCGTTCTTCTCTCGTCTCCATGGGCCTCTATTTGCACACCGCACGAAACGCGACAGCTGTCTGTTTACGCCGGGTGCAGTATCGTGTGCGAGAGGTACCTCTACGCGAGGGCCCAATCCACTGCACGCAAGCAGGCAGCGTGGCACTACCTCTTACTAAAGATTACAGTATGTTCAATATTAGGCATCATTTGTGCCAGCAATAAAACCCATGTGTAATCAGCGTACGGGTTTTATAGCTAATCGGTATTGTTTGAGCTGTGACGATTACGAAACGCGAGTCTGTAGTCGCGCCTAATTAACAGTCTAAGAGGTGCTGCATGCATGCAGCCGAATTAGGTCGGCCTACAGGAGGTACCTCTCGCTTACACTAGACCAGCGTAAAGTGACAGCTGTGCTGTCGCGTTTCGTGTGGTGTGTAAGTAGTCTGTAGCCCATGGAGGGTGGATGAGGAAGGGGGGGCAGCGCATCTGTTTAGTTTATGGGTGTCGGACGTCGGTAGTCATGAAAATGGCTCCGATTGCTCGTTTGCTTCCTTATACTGTAAAAAAAAAGAACGCATACAGCCGAATTGGGTCGTCGCTACTGGAGAGTTACCTCTCGCTTACACCACACCGGAGTTGTATTTTATTATTGTTTATTGTGTTTTTGAGTCTAGGGCTATATAAATCTAGAAAATTCCTAGAAGTAAACACACTTATGCATTACGTATATAAATTAACCATGCGCATGACATCATTAATAACACATATATTTTATATTGAAACCAAGAATTATATAAAACTATTGTTCTCCGATAGAACATGTCTAAAGTTTTAGTAAGGCATAATATGTTTTTTCCTTTTTTTTGTATAATAGTTGGTATAAGGGGGCAAACAAGCGGTTGCCCTCCTTCCTCCTCCCCCCTCCATGGTCCACCGGCTACTGTGTCTAAATAGTAGTTGACATAAATGTTCATTTATCGTCCAAAAGCGAAAGCTGTAATCTGCAAATACATTTATTTTGCCACAATCCACATAAAATGTACACAGATAAGACTGGAGTGTTTTATTTGAAATATTGATTTCGTTTTGAACTGGGATCATCATCAGGACGAGCATTGATAAGTCCAGTGCTGGTTTGCTTTCAATAAATGCCAAAGGGCCGACACAAGAGTAGCAGTGGTGGACACGGGTGGGCCAAGGTCGATTAAAATTTTAACGATGAAGACGAATGGGGATTTTAAAAAGAGGTCTTCGTGTCTTCAAGGTGGTTTAATTCAACGAAGAACGTCTTATTATATTTTAACAATTGACTATACTAATAATATACGTATAACAGCAGGAATATTAAAATTAGTGGTTATAATGTGTAATAACTGTTAAATATGCTGATGAATAGTAACTGTTAATTAAAATTTGTAAGACAAAATAACAGGTAATATACAAAAAGTAATATAATAACTGCTCAAGCTTGAAACGCAAAATGATTTGAATTTCAGAAACGATAATGAACTTAAATATTATATTTTTTCTTATTTGTAAATTTGATTCTAAATTGTTCCTTGATTTTATCAATAAATTATCCTCATACGTAATAGATTTGTAACATTTATTTTAATATTACTTTTTTTCTTTTATCCCATAGAGAGACCAACGAGTAGTCGAAGTCTTTCATTTACTATCGATGCCCATAAAGATCCACACAATTAAGGCTATGCAGTTGCCTTGCCCTCTTTCGCCTCCTTGCTCTTTGATGGGCCACTGGAAACACACACACCGAACGAAACGCGATAGCATAGCTGTCACTTTACGCCGGTCTCATGTCACGAGTTTCCCCCCCGGTTGCGCCGGCCTAATTCTGCTGCCAAGCAGAATGGCAATGAGTCTGACTATTGTGAATATTATAAAAGATAATGCCAAGGATGATTTTTTAACAGAATATCGTTAGCGTGTGATGATAGTTAATATATCGGTTTAATTAAAATCAAGAAGGTCATGAACTACACGCTTTCGATGAGATTTATCACAACGTGTTCTAAGAAGTTTCTAACAATTCTTTAGAATCGTGCCACCGTCTAATATCGGGTTGTAGAGATCATACACTTCTGTGGATTGATAATAATTAGACAGAATGCTGAGGATTCTTGTAATCAAAGTATCGTTTGTAAACTGAGCAAGTTCTGAACAAGGATTATGACTATCAAAAAAAAAAATATAAGAGGTAGTGTCACACAGCATGCTTGCATGCTGCCCAATTGGGCCGGCACGACCGAGGAGGTACCTCTCGCTTACACGAGAGCGGCGGAAAGTAACAACTGTGCTGTCGCGTTTAGCCCCCTGCTCGTTCGTATACCATGTAAAAAAACGTTTAATACGACTAAAGGAGCTAGTCTTGCTCATATTTTCACGTGCTTTATTTTAATTTTTTCGTCAATGTCTGCCAACTTCAAAGGTACGCAACTTCTTTTTGTTTCTACAGTAAATTTTAAACGAGTAGCTTGATTCGTCCCCCGACTTCGTATGTGTTTTTACACATAGAGGGCGTTATTAAAAATGTCATTAGTGTCTACGTAATCACCCAACTACGCGTGAGTCACCCGATTCTTTTTAGAGAACAATGACGCCCGATGCAATATACCGCAAGGTCTTATCGCAGACGCTTTCGTATATTATTTTATCTACACTAA
>LUGF01024437.1:0-11167 GCA_001625245.1 Calycopis cecrops
GGGCCAGACGTTCGCCGTACTAGAGGTCCGTCTCAAACCGAGGTCTGAGCCAGAATCGAGAAAATTCTGTAAAATTATAGCTATAAATATAGATATTACAATGGTCAGAAGTGGTTTATAGGTAACGAATCTATATAATATATAAAGTTCAAAGGTGACATAGTGATCTTTCAACGCACAGCCTTCTTTCAATGCTGAATTGGTTGGAAACCTAGAAAAGATATTAGTTACCAAATTACCAAGAAAATGTTTTTAGGTAAAAGACAGTAATTCAATTTTAACTCTAATTAAGGAATATATTAGATAATGAGATGTTAGAAATTTATTCTTCCTAAGTATCATTGATAAAACTTGAATGAATAACTTTGTATGAATATCACGATGTCATAATATTATGTCACTAAAAAGGATTTAAGTTTTATCGATACTGTAACGTCACTACTTCGTCAAATACTAGCCTAACCAAATAATTTACAAATTTACATTATTTATTCGAAAATTCTATTTAAAATCACGAAATACACATAGGTACACAGAACAATGTAAATCAATATAGTACTATAAAAATCTTTTTCTGTGTCGATTACTAGCTGAAATTTAACCAAACATCGTACTTTTAATAATAAAATCGTATTTACCTGTGAAAAGTGTATTGATTCGGATTAAACCGTCCTGTAACATTACATGCACTTACACAACATGCCACCATAACTATTCTTTTAATTCAATCACAACGGTGTAGAAGAACATAGAAATTATTATAATTATTCTATGTATATGAACTATAACCCTATGGCACTCTACTATGACAATGTAATGTCTCATATGTACTTCATCTACTGTCTCTTTTTCTTTCCGATGATTAGAACTAAATTTGAATGTCTCGCTCCCACGCTTTCTACATCTTTCACGTAGTGAGAACAATTCTAAATCTATGGATATGGCGATGATAGCAATTTATAATTTATCTATTAAGAAAAATATTGAAGATAAAATTTATATCACAAAAAAGAAATAAATAATAAAATATTAATAACTAAATGACAATGTTTCATCAGATAGTTTTAAAATTTAATGAATATTTATTTCTGTTGCACATTTCCTTCATAAGTTATATTATTTCTGACTTGTCCCAGTCATGATAGCTCATAGAGCTCTTCTAGCTCAAGAACCATGTCGGCTACTTTTTAGCTGCCGCGCGTGAGCTGCTCCCCTCCGTCAGAGGTGGGGAGAGGAGGACACCCGCTGTCCTTCTGGCCAAGATAATAATGGCATAACCTATTAATCTTAATAATCCGGTGTGCCTCCTCCCAGACTAGCTGGGAAAGAAGGGGAGGTCTGATCGACCATAAATACAGAGGCTCGAGCTACCTTAGGGCACTCGCCTCTCATACAGATGAAGCTGCACTGGGCCTTCAGCCTGTTAGCGTAGAGTCTACCTAAAAAAAAAAAAAAATTCTGAATTGATAACTTTTATAAAAATATAATTTGCGAAGAAAACAATTTAGACTTTTTTTGACATTTCGAGTTTCGAATTTTTAACAAATAATATTATGGCTTTACAAATATCTGACCGACTGGCCAAGTGATACAATAGCTCAAATTAACCATGTATATCGTGCCAGACGTTACAGGTTGGAATTCCTCCTAGGTCATTGATTTTCATATTGGTATTATTTATATTTCTACCTATCTTAAATAATATTTTACATATTTTTAACTATTTAACATCTTTAAAGCTTGTTAATGGAACTAGACTCGATGGTAGAAAAACGGGATTTATAAGGTATCTTGCCTGCATAAAAGTTTAAAGCTATTTATAAGTGTCCGGTTGCCCACGGATCGTAAATCGTAATCAATAACCATTTAATACCAACCAACGTTAGATACAGAAAATCAATAAACTGGAAAAGAAAAAGAAAAAAAATAATATCTATTTTTACTTTTGACAAATGATTTAATTTAATTTAATTTAATTTTAATTAATTTTAATTTTACAAATTTTGTTACAAATGAATACCTATGAAATTAAAAGAAAATACTATATCAATACATTTTACTATATTCAGAAAGTAAAGTATTGGTCATTGATGTTGTATTATAATACCTAATAGAAAGAAAGAAAGAATAAGTTTATTTGCATATCCCAATTATTAACAAACAATTTTCAAGGAATATAATAAATAAGATGGGTGCAAATTGGTCTCAAGCTCGGCGTTTGCTGGCATAATAATTATGTCAGCGCCGATCTTCCGCTTGAGCCGCTTGTGACTGCACGGTCGTACCAACGTAATACATACAAATTACATATTTATACTTAAACACATAAAGCATAATACAATTTCACTAAAATTTAATAATATTATTTTTATATATTGGCTAATGGGCATAGAAGACAGTTACAGACGAGTACAATCTCATCAATTAATTATTATCAATTCTCGAGAATTGCGTTTACTCGTAATATCGATATATTACGCGTATTGTACATAACACAACATTATCTCGCCTATGCAATGAAAACGAGTTGCAGTTTTAAAACTTTTTTGTGACGTTACTACTTTCATTGCGTGTTCAGAATGGACTTGACACAATAAGAGCAATACTTAACAGGCAATGTATCATGTTTAAAACGTTTGATCTATTTGCCATTTAAGGTGACATTTTTGGTCTAATATTTTTAGTTTTTAATTGAAAATACATTGAATGTAATTTTTCTTAGTACTTACCGATGGTATGTGACGCCACAATTCTTGTAGTTCTTTAATTTATTTCTATTTTTGCACACAGCCACTGAACAGCTAGACATTTTGGAAATATGTCACATAGATGTCACATAAACGCTTGACAATTATAGACTGAGAACCGCTAAGAACGGATTTGAACGATGCTCTCCTTTTGGCCATAACGTACCACACCGGCCGTGCCGTTATAGCCTTTCTATTCTTTTTTTATACCTCTATGTTCGTTCCCATGGTAAAACAGGTAAATCGAGGTAAATACTTCCATTTTATAACGCGATTAAGTCCCGTTTACAGTATACAAATATGAATACAAATCGTGAAAGCTTAAAACAATTTATGTTTAATTCCTATGGGAAAACGGGTAAACTGCTAAACCGCTTAACCGATTGTGTTAAAATTATATATGGGTTTTTCGATGGTTTCCTGGATGCTTAAAAAATATAATCGGATCCGGCGCTGCTATCGGTATGTCAACTACTAAACACCTTGACCGATTGGGTTGAAGTTTGTACAATTAACAATACACATTTGCTTATTGTTTCACAAACACGAATGTATTATTTATATAATACATAAAAATGAATGTTCGTCTGTATGTACTTTTTAGAATCGTTATGCATAATGCATTTGAAAATGTGATGATATTTAGTAAAGTCGTTCTGAATGCAATTAAGAAAATTTCTATATTGGTACGAACAATTTCCGAGAAATGGCGCCACAGTCATTTCAATGAATTTTATATATTGCTTGCTATAATAGTCCATACTGACGCATCTGTAGGTGGCGTAGCAACGTGCGCTCGGTGCAGCTAGTATAATATAAAGCTAAAGAGTTTGTTTTTTGTTTGTTTGAACGCGCTATTCTCTGGAACTACGGGTCCGATTTTAAAAATTCTTTCAATATCAGTTAATCCATTTAGCGGAGAAGGCTATAAGTTTTATATTTATTAATCTACTGCGCTAAAACACGAATTCACGTAAACATATTTCCGGCCGTCCGCTAGTACAGTTTATACTGAGAATGTATGCGCTGTACACGCCCGGTCACGGTATGAAAACTTCATACAAAATTTATTTTGTAAGAAAGAGACATTTCTAATGCCACACATTTATCTGTTTCGGATCTTGGAGTAATTATAGAAAGGATTGTATGAAATATATATATGAAACTCCAAGGATCCGGACATTTTGAAATGAAAATTTGTTGTCAATTTCATTGATGAAGCGACGCTTGCTGTATTTCGTGTTTGTGTTAAAATAACACCGTTATTTACGAACAAGTATCTGCTGCCACAGGTTAGTGTTGCCAGTTTGTGCTATGTATCTTTTTTTTTACCTTTTTTATTATCATATTATCATATATCATATTATATATATATATATATATATAAAAGTAAAATAAAAGGACCTATTACTGACGGCGATTTGGTTTGTATCACCCGTTTTACCTTTTTATATAGCATCGCACAAATGCGTTGCCTCACCTCCATCTTCCACCTTCATTTGCCACCGTCTTCTTACACGAAATCCACAGCACAGCTGTCACTACGGCGCGGCGGTATCGTGTAAGCAGAAGGTACTTGCCCGGTCGTGCCGGCCCAATTCGGTTACACCTTTCAATTTTTACAACGTATGTATGTAACGTTGTGGGATTGCATAATATTGGTATATTTTATTTCTAAAGTAAACAAAAGTGAATATTTCATGAGTGTATGTTTGTATATTAGAATAGTAACTACTAATCAGTTTACAAATGCAGATTCTTTTTACTTGACTTAGATATTGTTTAATTTAGGAATTCAGAAATTTATTAGAAAAGGCTTTTATCAAAATAGCTTTAGTAATACATAAGTTATGAATAGTCTTGCGTGTATTCGATTGTGACACTTGTTTTTCAACTTCTTAATGCTATTATATGCTTATAAATATGTGTATCCTATTTTACAGGCATTTGTGAGCGGTTTGTGTGAAAATTAATGGAACAAGAACAATCTGATGCATTAGGCACGAAGATTACTATTACTGCCGGGCAAAACAGGCACAATGTTTTCGCTATTCAACCACTGAAATATTATTAAATGCCTCTGCAACTAGTTGTGGTATTTCTGCATCTGGTTTCCCAATGTTATGCTCTGCGACGTAACGTTTCATTGAACTCCATTTCTATTGCATCCAAATCGCAGTGATATGGTTGCAATCTAAGAACGGAGAGCCCATGGTCTATAAGTAACCTTTCAATTTCGTACTCTGGTACTGGTTTGTGTCTTTTTATCAATTATACAGTTGAGATTTGTTGTAGCTTTCCTGGAAGTCAACATTATTTTCAACAAGCCACACATGCAGACGATGTCAGATTTTTTGTGGTTCATATCAAGCCATTTCTTGGTTCATATGCTGTGATAAGAAGCGTTGTCCATGACAATTAGACTTGTAAATTAAGGATAAATTTTTCAGATACCCATTTTTCGAAATTAGCATTGTTCATATCATCGTGATAATCGCCACTTTTCGAGTTTGATTTAAAAATGGGTAAGGCATTCTGTACATAACCTGTCTCTCTTCCGGGGCGCACGATAATCCGTCGGTTTCTTTTGAGACTGGATTCGAAACACTTTCACCATTATTACCTTGCCAATGTCCAGCAGTATGTGAGGAATGGTTATGTCTCATCTAAGTACACAAGTAGTTTTTTACCACCACATTCATCGTTTTTCATTTTTAGCAGTTAACTGGCTCTCCATGCAGCTATTTCATTGCGCTCTATGAGGACTTTTCTATTCTATTGTATTTTCTTGTACCGAAAACCAATTTTATGTAACATGTTCAATCAATGCTCAATGTTTCTCTACTTGCTCCAAAATTAAATTCATCCCGCAAAACATTAAGTAATTTTGGTATAGTTGGTATTTCTTTCTCCAATTTGTAGAAATTGTGAATTTTTCTCCTTTAAATCTTAAATCTAAGGGTCGAGGTAGATACTTTCCATAACTACTTTAGCACGTTAACATATATTTTTCACTCTACATATGTAATTCACATATAACTTTAAAATAAAACAATATTTTAATTATCGGATATTTTATTTGTAACAAAACTTATGGCTAGACTAGATGCTTCACTCTTTTATTACCTATTTATTATTTCTTATTAACAGTTGGAGGTAGTGCCACGATGCATGCATGCATATAGTCGAATTGTGGCGGCATGATCTAGGAAGGTACCTCTCGATTATATGAAACCGGCGTAGAGCGACAGCTGTGCTGTCGCGTACGGTGTGTAAGTAGCTGGTGGCCCATGGAGAGAAAAGGAAGACGGACGGCAACGTATCTGTATAACCTCTATGCGGATGTCTATGAGTGTCAACAGTCTTGTCGCTCCAAAATGGCCCCGATTGCTCGTTTGCCCCCTTATTCTAGTAAAAATAACTTTAAAAATAATAGTTATCATGAACTAGTTTGATGATGATTTTTTTTTAATAATAATAATAATTTATTTGCAACATTCATTACATACATTCTAAACTTGCAACCTACAAATGCTACAAAGTATAATACAAAGATATAATTTATACTAATTATTTTAATTACTTCCTGCATCGTGCATTATTTTTACACTGAAAAATGGAATATTTATTTAATGGCAACACTTATTCAACTTGTGCGCTCTGTCCCCAGCTGTCACCTGATCAGATATAATTGTGGTACCTGTCAGATATTGTGATATCTTAAGTATTGCTTTTTTAAAATATAAGGCAAAAAATCTTTCTGATTAATAATTCTTAATATTTATGTTAACCTTTAAGTACCGACGCCCTAATTTAGTTACATAAGTATCTACTGATGTGTGATCTGCTAGACCACCACTTCACTTATAAAATCTTTTATGTTTCTTGATATTCTTTTACAAAAAATGTTTCTATTTATATTTATAATATCAGTCCATTTATATTTATATATCCAGTTAAGGTATCAAAAAATAAAATGATTTTTTGACGTGATAACGTCTTATAAATCGATAGAGCAGGCTGTTCCAAAAAACTTGACAACATGCGGCGTTACCTAGTTGTCAAATGTACATTGTACATGTCCTGTTTTGAATGAATGATTGACCGAACAATATTACGTTCCGTAAGCACATTGCTGTTGAATTGTATGTTATAAGATTATTTGCAAAATAAAGGAACAAAAAATTTAAATTGGACTAGGAGTGGACGATATACATCGATGTTTTAAAAACACTCGATGTATTGTATCGATACATCGAATCAAACCGATGTATTGTTAATTCTTAAACATCGAGTATACATCGATGTTTTTTGTTCCGATGCATTAAAGTGGCAAACCTACTAAAAACATTCTAGAATCTTTAGCTGCCGCGCCTGAGCTAGTCCCCTCCGTCAGAGGTG
Organism: Calycopis cecrops; assembly: GCA_001625245.1. NCBI lineage: Eukaryota > Metazoa > Arthropoda > Insecta > Lepidoptera > Lycaenidae > Calycopis > Calycopis cecrops. The sequence goes on from LUGF01024437.1 coordinate 7,149, forward strand.
GGGAGAAGAGGACCTTTCTCTAGGCCAAGATAAAAATAGAAGAATACTTATGACACTTATTTACAGAATAATTTATTTTACCAAAAAATACACAGACATTTATTATTAGTCTGTGTAAAAACATTTTTTTTGTCTTCCATATCCGAAGTCCCAAGCTAGCCAACATTTAAAAAAATCAGGCTTGCTAGATTGCCAGAAGGTGAGTACGTAGTGACTGCAGTACAGGTTATAAGTGCACCCCGAGTCCCCGACCAATATTTTATCATCAGCACAGAAAATTATTTATTTTTTTCAATAAACAGTATTTGGATATTTAATTAATGTTCAATTTTTGAAATTAATTATAAAGGTTTTGTGTCTAATAAGTGCTTGTTTTTTTCTTATCTCAAGCACATTCATATAACTTACAGAAAAAACAATCGATGTATGGAAAACATCGATGTATTTTTTGATATATCGATATAACATCGATGCAACTAACCGATGTATTGCATCGAAAAAAACATCGATATTATTTTTCAGTGTCCATCACTAAATTGGACCAGTTACATGTTCCCACGGTCAAACTTTAGATCCGATGGCCCTTGGTCACATCTAATGAAACCACGGCACATGTACGTCTCTTTACTTACTCTGTGACCACGGTAAGGTATTTGTATGAACACCCTAACCAAATAGATTTGTGCAAGTTATAGCGCGATGTAGGATACGTGATAACGCCATCTGTTATGCATTAGACGAACTATACAGGGTTAAATGTAATTAACGCAAGACTTCTTCCAGGTAGCATGTCTACATCAATACCAACAACATTTGTTCTACAATTTTTTACGAATCTAGATAAATAGCACAAAAAAAAATAAAAACAAAAAATGTTTGCACCCTCTATTATTTATTACTCTGTATCTTGTAAGAATCACGCGCGGGAGCCCCTATCTTGCCGCGCGCGTTTCCCGCGCTATTTTCTTAGCCGCACGCAGACTAAATGATATGCCATGTTAATTATGACATTGTTGCACGGTAATGAATTTGTGTAATAAATCAATAATTAAGTTTTACTTCAGTTGTGTGGTCAATATCACACGCTTTTATGGTTGTCAATATATTTTTCATAAAGATAACTATATAAACGTTAAAAATTTTAAAAAATATAGAGATAAACTGTTTTCTAAAAAAATGTATGGCTTAGTTAAAGGAACTAAAACTAGCAAAAACCGATACTTGTTAATTTATTTTTTTAGTAATAGGAAAACTTTTGCTTTTAATTGTGGCTCCTCGTTTTGTGTTCGAAATGTGTGTCTGATCTATTATTATAATAGACTGAAAATACAAGAGAAAAACTATATAATTTAAGAAGTCTAGTCTAAAAAAGTCACGTAAGTACCCAGAGAGAACGTAAATAAGAGGAGAAACTCCCCTATAAGTCCCAAATGTATGGACTGTGTCCCCGTTTGCCACCAACTTAACCAACTAGTAGTCATTTGAACAATTAGACAGAGACAATAATTCGTATTCGCTATCTCCGTTTTGGCAGGAGTAACAACTGCTTACGATTTTAAAAGTCAAACTGTCCAGAGAGAACGTTACGTACCTACCAACGTGTGGTCTGACAGACTACTTGTGATCTTATACACGGGGCACACTGGTACACTCATGGACATATTTAGGGGAACGCAAAAAAAAGGTCGAATAACGGAAAATATTTTCATATTTTCGTACTGGCCACTATACCAATATTATGTATTAAAAAAAAGATGATTTTAAAAATAATTCTATTTTAAATTTCATTTGTTTTTTTATCTGCTAATTTCTGAGACACGTAGTGTATGGAATTTTCGTCGTCTTTTGTTGTTTTTAACAAAAACTTTATTTCTGTTGTTTTTTTGACAAAAAAATTGTCATTATTGAGTGAAGTGAACTTAATTCGATAAATTTAGGCGATAATGCCGGATCTCAGCGTTGCTCTGGTTTCTAAAGCTGTAACTTTAATTGAAAATGGTTACACTTACAATGAAGTGGCTCAAACATTACATGTTTCCAAGTCTGTGATTTTCCGCAATGTTAAACGATACCGGCAGACTGGAGAGTATACCAGGCGTAAAGGACAAGGTCGCAAAAGAGTAACAGGAGAGAGAGACGATAGATTTATTGTCAGCAGTGTTCTCAGAAACCGTACCTTGACTTCTTCTGAGGTACGAAACCAGCTGCAGGTAGTTCGACAAGTGATAATTAGTACCAAAACCGTCAGAAGAAGACTGAAGGCAGCTGGTAAAGGGGCGTACTTGCCTGCCAGAGGTCCACAGCTCACCGCAGGTCATCGAGTGGCTCGGGCCAGCTTTGTTCGTTTCCACCTAAATTGGAATAATGACGCTTGGGGAAAAGTTCTTTTTAGTGATGAGTCCAGATTTTGTCTCAAACCAGATGATGGAAAGACCAAAGTATGGCGACGACCCGGTGAAAGATACGCTCAGTGTAACATTATTGGGAGAGAGCCGTACGGTGGAGGGTCAGTAATGGTATGGGGCGGTATTTGCTTAGGAGCACGCACGGAGCTACACATCGTAGAAAACGGCTCCCTGACTGCGGCAAGATACGTAACCGACATTTTAGAGCAGATTGTGATGCCTTTTGCCCCTTTCATTGGAGACAATTTTCTTCTAATGCATGACAACGCTCGACCTCACATTGCGGCATCAGTGTCGGACCTAGATCACCTGTCAACGTAAGAGACCTCAAAACCGCATTGGTTGAAGAATGGAACTCAATGCCGCAAAGTTTTATTGACAATTTAATACAGAGCATGCCCAGACGCATGCAGGCAGTTAACAGCAAGAGGTGGCAACACTAAATACTGATTGTATCACCCATCGCGAAAAAACCAGTCATTTGGACAATATTAACTTTTCTTTAGTTTTCATTGTGTTAGGTCAAAACTCTTCAGAATTAAGTCACTGACCTTATTGTCTTTAATTTCGTTTCTTTCGCTTTAATTTTGTGATTTTTTATGTTCAAAAATGTTAATTTAATTAATTCAGAATAATAATCAAATGTATTGTACAACAAAAATGAGTTTTCATATGATCTTGCAGTCTTTTTTTTGCGTTCCGCTAAATATGTCCACCAGTGTAGTCTTGCACTTCTAGCTATTCGGAACTATTTGAATTTTGAATCACCAGAAAGGGTTCTTGCCCGGTATTTCTGGATGCCTGGAACACAACACGTTACTGGCGGAAAGTCTGAAAGATGCCAGAGCTCACGAAAGGCAAATAACGATCTGCTGGATAGACCTCGAAAATGCGTTTGGTTCTGTGCAGCACGAACTGATGATATTTGCCTTGAAATGGTACAACTTTCCGGATGTGGTTATCGATATAATCACATCATACTACTCAATTTTAAAATTTACCATCGCAGCAAACAAAGAACACTCAAAACCCCTGCAATACAATGTGGGGCTGTTCCAAGGCTGCTGTTTGTCCCCAATAATTTTCAATATAGTGATCAACATACTAATAGATAAACTTATAAGTCACGAGAAAAAATGGGGCTATCGGTTTAAGATAAATAACAAATACACAGAGTCCATCTTAGCCTTTGCAGAAGACCTTGCCATTCTGACACGGAATCCTCGACAATGTCAGAAACTTTTAAATGAAATCGATGAGTTCTGTACATGGACTGACGGACTGAGGGCAAAACCAAGCAAATGCCAGAGTCTGTGTCTGGGTCGACGGAACACCAAATATACCTCTTACGACCCGGAACTCTCAATAAGGGGACAGAAGGTTACCACCGTTGCAGAAGGAGTGCCTTTTAAATTTCTTGGTAGAAAGATAGATTACAAAGGACGCACACCATCTTTAGAGACAGTAGTTGAAAATTTCCTGAACGACCTCCATAAGGTAGACGAACAGCCCTTATGTAATATTAAAAAGGTTTGGATATACGACAACTGGTCTCCTATCTCACATCGCGCCTGACTTGGCCTTTCCTTGTGTATGACATTGGTAAAACCCTCC
>LUGF01024438.1:22341-33650 GCA_001625245.1 Calycopis cecrops
TAATGTATAATTATATGTTATGTTACATTTACATGTAGCGCATAGGTTTTATTTTTCTTTAAATATTTAACCGATTATATTCAACAATTAATCGATTTTGTCATGAAATATATATTTTTTATATTTCTCCGTCTCCACATTGCTAAATGTCCTGATTCTTTCCTATTTTTATATAAAAAAATAGGACCAATTTTTTAGACTACATCTTAACTTCTTACATTTGGGCCCACTAAGTTCAGCCTCCTTTGACAAGTGGCTAGTACTATGAGTGAATGAATAAATGAATGAAATATACTTAATTGTGCATATTACATAAAACAGAAAAAAAGTTACATTTTAAAGTAATTAACTGGTACCTACTATCAGTAAATTTCGGAATCAGCATGCACGTGTTATGTCATCGTCAATTTCACGTCGTTTTATGTCACTTGACTTATGAATAAAAATAAATTTTAGAAATAGATTTTAATATAAAATATTCATTATTTACAAATTATTTCTCTACATAATGTTTTTAAAAATCATATTAATTAAAGATTACATTCAATAATCTTTTATTTTGAATACTGGAAAATAGCCCATTAATTAATTCAATGTAGGTATTGGGTACTTTTGATCCAATTTGGCAAGTATAATTAAAGGAATTGATTCGAAAATAAATAAACTTGTAAATTTTAATGAAAAATGAATGCAGGCAAAGGTTCCGAGTCACACTTGACTGGACTTATGTAATCTCGGTTTCAGTAAATTAATCGGGACTGTTCACTATCTATATAAAAGATACAGAATATATTACTATATTCCATTCAAATAGTAGAGGAACGGGTGGTAAAATTGAACATGCTGTTAATTTGGAGACAGACAGCGAAATGTGTAGCAAGAAATGTGTAAGCTTTGTAACTAACTACGTAAAACTGATGTTATTGAGTGCATCCACTGACACTCGCGCCAATTTCGCATAAGTTTCGACTTGTCAGAGGCCGTTGAAATTTTACATAAATACAACAAATATTTTTCTTCTATAATTATTTTAATTGCCAAAATCTTTTCTTTTAGCTTCAAACTAATATAGTAAATGTTTAAAGAAGTTTATACACCTAAGTTTAGTTTGTCACAGGTAAGTTTTGAGAGTTAATATTATCAACATTACTTTTCTTGATTCTTTGCGAATGTCGTAAGTTTTTAATTTCGGGCCCCATAGAGGCGTGTAATATGGATCCGGGTTCCAAATTACCAGCAGTACATTGCTATATATCTATCATCTGGTTTTTATTCCAGTCATGCCTCGAACTCAATTGTCCCCGAAGCCTAAATCGATAAGAAAAACATGGAACAAGAACAACATGAAGCGAAGCTGTAAAACCAGTCAGAGAAAAGAAGATGGGCTTAAAAAAAGCAGTTAAACAAAAGTTTTTGCTCAGAGAATTATTCCAGTGACCAACGAGATGCAACTTGGATTCAGTGCCAATCATGTAGCATGTGGGCACATATTGAATGCTCAGGGTGCGAAAGACAATATTATATTAATTGTGATTTTTGCAAATAAAAATATTTCATACTTTTAATTTGGAACCCGGGTTCCATAATACCAGCACCAAAGCTCAGATCTCATTTTTTAAATTTTTTTATTAAAGCTGATTTTTTCCTTTAATTGTTGGTTTTATTTTTTTAACCGTTCCTAATATAAAAGTAAATTAGTTTTTATATATATCAAATCATTTTTCAAGATGATTAGTTAAATGGTTTTGTTTACAAACTCAATAAACAAAGCAAGGTTCCAAATTACCACCCCTTCCCTATATTATTTATGTAACATTTACGTAAACATCAGAAATCAAAATGTTTAGTCGTTGTATATCTTGCTATATACTGAGTGAGTGTACTGAATGTAGCTGGTTGTGCGTGTTGTATGGGCTCTGGATGTGTGTTGGTTGATTGTTTTGTGTGCTTCATGATTATTAATGTTATGGTTGTCTTGTGTGAGCTCATACAATACGTCAATACATACATTCACAATACTATAAGTCTTCAATACATTTTATTTAATAATTAAATTTTTTTTTGTATAAAATGAAATGATTGCATGATTTTATCCCTGGTGTACACTAGTAAGGCTTTCCATGCATTAAACCGATGAAACGACAATACGTTACGACAGTCATATCACTACTTTTTCGCAAGTTCCACCATCACTGTTCCACAGTTTCACTTAGTTTCTGCTGTGTGCATTGAGCACATGTGGGTGTTTTGTTTCTCATCGGAATCCGCCTGTTATTTGTATCTTGCAGAGAAGGCATACATACCTACTAGTTATTAACATTGACCCAGTGGAGTAAGAAAACATTACTTCAAAAGACAATATCTTTTGAGGTTAACTATTTCCTTGTAATTATGATATTAGTAAAATATGTTTTTTATCTATCGTCGATTAGTAAGGTCGTGTTATCAGTGCCGGATTTACACATAGGCCCGTGAGGCCTGGGCCACTGAGGGCGCCACGATTGGGAGGGTACCAAAATTTTCAGAACGATAAAATTTAAGTCCTGAACCCTCCTTTTTGCTTCGCTGTAGTCGGGTAAAAAGGGCGCCGTATCAGACCGGACCTAGGGCGACAGTAAGCCTAAATCCAGCACTGCGTGTTATGGTTGTAGATCTGTGGTCCAGCGGCCAGTGCCACTCAGCGCCGGATTAAGCTCTGGAAGGGCCCGGGGCTGGGAGTAAAAAAGGGGCGCCTAATGGACACAAAAATTATCGTCATAGTATAATATTATAAAATTAATAAGTATAATTACTTGTACTTTGAGTAACAAAAAAAATGCATATTATTAATGCCCACAACTATACTGCATGTATTTTTATAAGTTTTCACGTATTCCTGAAGCATTTCAGCATTACATTCCGGTAATTTGCAATTATGTGATTGAAATTAAGTGATATCGAGAAATTATTTTATATTTCAGTAGCTTTAAACAAACAGCCGCAAGTAGATAGATACCTACTTATTCAACAAGTTGTTGTTGTTTATCAAAGTAATGTAAAATGTTAATATAAAAATGCAACTATGTCAGCAATGCTTCCCTGCCTGCGCAGTAGTAATTTTGTGATACCCTTTTTGAAATACAGAAAGTTACAAACTCGTCAACGGCTTTTGATACTACTGTATTTTGAGCAGCTTATAACTTTTCCCTGCTAAGAAGTAGTCCAAATTTTGAAAATTTTGGAGAATGGCGATAATGCAAAACTTCTAATAGGTAAGGATCCCGACAATGATTTTCTCCAGGAGAAAAAATTCACGTCAACGCCAAGGCCATTTTGTTACAGCGCGCGAGCTACTATCGATTTCTGAGTCGCGGGGAGATGGAGCTGTCGGGCCGTTTGACCGTTAATAATAGTTAAATTAGTTAGTGCATTTCTTTCAATCGAGAGAGAGAGAGATCGGTACCCCTCTTTCGACCCCAAGCTGCCCGACGAAAAATCATAGCAATCAGATGATGCGGTATTGGTCTTCTCTTCGTTTCCGCAGCATTAATTCACGTCCGAATGGAACTCCCCAGAAGATTCTGCCACCTTGTCTGTGTGGTTGGTGGGGTTGCGTGGCTTTTCTCTATGATCCCTGAGGGTATGCAGGATATTTTTTATTTCGCCAATTTTACTCAAATGGAAGATCCATTTGCAAATCTTCTTATTGTAACGACAATAATTACCGTGGTAATTATTGTCGTTACAATAAGTGCCGTTACATTCTAGGATCGTCTGTTATTTGTATCTTTCATCAGATCAAAATTCCTTAGCCTGAAGTCTTCAAATGGCATTCCTTCCTTGCCGCTGCCGAATGCACTTTTAACAAACCACTTATTATTATACTTCAAAAAGTACCTATAAAATAAATTTAATTTAAAAATTTTGAATAGCAATGGCTAATGTTGTGATATATTATTTTTTATGCATTTAATGGTTGAGAATTGAGATGTAATGCCTTTTTCTCTCACAAATTCTCGTACATTTCATATAAATGGTTATTGTCCTTGTTGAATTTGAAATCTGATTAAGATACTTAGCTATATTTTTTATTACTTTTAATATCTGAAAATTAGTTTTCTTGACACATGGGGCCCCCTTGACTCGCGGGGCCCGGGGCTATAGCCTCCCCTAGCTCCCCTCTAGATCTGGCGCTGGTGCCACTGGACTGAGCCACGGGTCGCATGTAAGTTATAGTTATAGTTCCAATTAACATTGTTCTAGTTATTATGTTAAATTAAATACACCTTTTCACCAAACATTTCCTTTATTTTATTATTCAAGTAAAACTCTCCTTTTTCCTCCCACCTAAATGGGCCACTGGCTGCTTACACAACTTAACTTAAGAAACGCGACAGCACTGTCACTTTACGCTAGTCTCGTGTCAGCAAGACGTACCTCCCCGATCGTGCCGGCACTGGTAACAAAATCTCATTAAGGTATGGTATATAATGACAAATAACCTTAACTTGAAAAACCTTGTCGTGGTGGGGGGTTTGCGTGCCCTATGATCCCCAAGGCTATGCCATCCAAAAATTAAGAGATAAGAGAGAGATAAAGCAATAATGACGATCAACTGCGGGTAGTTTAAAACAATTTAAATAAAGAGATGGCAAGAGATTTTTCACAATAAAATACTTTAATCCAGAGTGACATCTACAAATAAACAGGAGCTGAAACCTCCTTCTCTAAGTCAACAGACCCTGATCGAGTCTCGCTTTCAAATAGACCGATGTAATCTGATATCACCAGATCTGAGCCTCTTTAGAACCATATCCCATATCCTTCTAAGACTCGGGGCTGTCAGACTATTACAGTCGTAGGTCCATCGTAGGTCTATTTGATTCCACCCCCTGACTCCGGCGGAGACAAGGTCATCGATTTCATCGGCGAAACCGGCTCAGAATACCTACTGGTAGTGTGTATGTTTGATCGTGTCGGATTAGGGCTAGTTGGCTGCTGCCACGGCATCGAAAGGATCGTTGACCATGTTCCCGGTCTTCCTCTGGCGTTGAGAAGCAAGTCTAAAGTAATTTGTAGTTAGTTCCTCTATCTTCAGATTCCTATGGTTCAATCAAGAAAGAACTTGAAATCTCGATACTAAAAACTCACCCTACGGATTGAGCCTAATGCCGCCCGTAAACAAATTCTAGTAATAAAGTCTACTAGACATAGAACTCGAACACGAAATTAAATGAAATGATTTGCTACACAAATTGATTGTTTTATTAAAACACTATAAATGTAAACCACATCACTCGACTCTCACGGCGCTAGGACTTGTCAGAAGTGAGGATTTCGATTACATCTATTAGTAGGACTAACTTGATAAACCCGATTCTTACGATCTCTCGCATACACTGTTGCGTTCTTTCTGGAGAATGCTTTCTTTAAACACGGCGCCCACGCTACTACCAGGATCGTTGTCACGACTAACCCAATGTAAAACATCTTTGGGCTTATTTTACACGGTCAATCCGTAGTTCATATTTGCAAGATATTCAATAATGTTGCCGAAAATTGACTAATTTAAAATAATTATTTATTTCATCTATGAACAAAACCAAATAATTTTTTACGTAGCTTATTTAAAAATATAAATATGTTTTATTTTTTTACTAAATTTTACGTCAGAAACACTTTTTCTAACAAGTTTACGGCTTTGAATTCTTAACAGTACAGCCGGAAAAAAATATATTGTATAATCGTTTGTCCCCATTGATTTTAAGTAGATTCATAGTAGATATAAAAGAAAAGTGCACACCTCAAAGGCCGCCAACAAACTGGCAAAATTCTTGATTATGCTGAATATGTTAGGCATAGGCAGTGATATTTTTCTATCATCGTCTTGTATTCCTCTCGTTCTATATAAAAAGAATTAAGTAAACGCTTTTTACGGACCACCGATGTAGCAAAACTGTTCTAGATTGGACACCACGTCTTGAGAAGCTTAGCGTAGGTCGCCCTGCAGCTAGCGAAGGAAATAATGGCTAGCAATGTCCTGAGACGGAGAGCTGAAGAGCTCACTGGCGTACCCCCTTTGTAAAAGGTAGTGCTACTGCAGCCATGTTAAGGCTCATACCTAAAGACAACCATTTTTCCAAAGTGCATCAAAAAATTGAGAAATTAGTCATAAGAACGGAGAGCTGAAGAATGAGCTCAGTGGCGTGCACATAGGTAGACCTATGTCCAGCAGTGGATGGAAACGGGCTGATGATGATGATTCTGATTGCGGTGATATCCGTCACGCGAAGTCCATGTGTTTATTTGAAAGCAATTGATTTAGTTTGCAATATAAAAATATAGAGCAAATGCGTCACTGTTCAATTGGTTTCTACATAAATTCCTTCTCTCTTAGATCTTATGATAGTGGCACTCCCTTCCAATGTTGCCGTACATGGACAACTTACTGCTCCTTTCTCCTATCATGATCTTGTTTCCTGTCATACCGTATACGTCCCTCTAAACGGAAACCTCAAATAGCTATGTTACGTAGCTTTAATAAAATCAATATACCTACATACAAGCTTTAGAGGACGACACCAAACACATAGATTGGTCTCCTGTAATAGATAGTTCCAGTATCGACGAAAAGGTAGAATGTTTAAATTCTCTTATCCCTGATATTTACGATCGTCATGCGCCTCTAAGAAAAGTAAAAATAAAACACAACCCTGCCCCTTGGCTTTCGGACGAAATTAAAGAATGTATGCTTCGGAGAGACAGGGCTAAAAGAAAATTGAAGCGTTTTCCCACAGAAAGCAATTTGAATAATTATAAATTATTACGCAATCGTTGTAACAGCAAATGCCGCGATGCCAAGCGCCGTTATTTTTACTCTTCTAACCGCGGCACAGCAGACGTATGGAAATTCCTTAGATCTGTCGGCATTGGTAAAACTACTGTCATCTCGCCTAATGACTTTGATCTCGATGCCCTAAATAGTCACTTTGCTAGACCTCTACATTAGACACTACCACCAAAATTAAAACTGTAAATTCCTTATCTAAATTGTCAATAGATAATCCCTCATTTTCCTTTAAAACCGTCACCGAGATAGAGGTCAAAGAAGCCATTCTTTCTATTACTTCTTCTGCTATCGAGTGTGACAAACTATGCTCCAAAATGATTATACTGATTCTTCAATCTCTTTATCAAATATTCTTGAATCTGAATATTCAAGAATATTTGATAAAAATCTATCTTGGAATTCTCACATCAATGAAATTAGTCGCAAAATAGACCATTCTATGCATTCGCTAAAACGCCTTCAATATTTCTTGCCTTTTTCGATAAAACTTACTTTAACACAAACACTAATACAACCGATTCTCGATTATGCAGATGCTGCTTGCTTGGATGTGACAGAAGAAAATTTAAACAAATTAGAGCGCTTGTAGAACCTGTGCATTCGCTTTATTTTTGGACTAAAAAATATGATCACGTATCCCAGGCTCGCAAAGAATTGAAATGGCTGCCTATACGTCAGCGTAGAAATTTCAGAATCCTGTTTCCTCTTCAACGTTCTCTTCAATCCCTGTTCTCCGTCCTATTTACGCTCTCGTTTCTCTCTTTCCCATCTCGAGGATTCGTCCTGCCGATCTCATAGACGCACTATTCTAGAAATACCTATCCACAAAACGAATTACTTCTCCAACTCCTTCACTGTCTTTTCTGCCAGACTATGGAATTCCTTGCCGTATGAAATACGGGATTGTAAAACACTCTGTCTTTTCAAGAAGAGAGTTAAAGAGTATTTGCACAACACATTGTAAGCATTTTTTTTCTCTCTCACTTCTAGACTATCTATCTAAACTTATAATATAAACATATATCACCTAAAAATAGTACCATATAAGCATAGGTATGTGTGTATTTATGTATTTAAATAAGTATGTATATATCTAAGTATTTATCTGTATGTTTGTATAGTGTTTTTATTTAAAGCCAATTTTTAAATTTATATTTAATTACTGTGTACACCCGACACTGTTGTAAAGTAGCTGGTTCTCCTGTGTCCTGTCCTGGTCAGCTGGAAGAAATTTCTATTTGGAATATAAGCTATTATTAGCTTTTTTGTCTTAATATTATTATTTGTTATTTTCCTGTGTACATAAATTATAAATAAAATAAATAAATAAATGTCATATAAAAGGTACTAATAAACATTGAAGAATATTATAAGAGTCCGCGCCACCACTGTAGTCCGTTAGCCGCGGCGCTGCGGTCTCGAAACATAATGTTGGTAAGTTGATTTTCGAAACAACCCTTTAATATTTTTAATCATATAATAAATTTACATAAGTCCTCTGTGGCAGTCGCCTATGCATTCTCTCCTTTAGCATTTTAGGGTTATGTATCTACAAAAAGAATATTGACTGAAACATGTCGACACGACTGTAATGCACACATTTCACAATCGTTGATAAAAGAAAACTAATATGAGTATATTATATTTTATAACAATAATTGTGAATGACTATTTTCCAAGAAAGACGTGCTTCTTTTTCTTTCCTATTTTTGTTTCTGGGCACAATTTTTTTTACAAAAATGTTTTACCTGGATACATAAAAATATCTATGATTCTTATTACGCTAACAAATATTGTATTCAAATAATATTAGATATTAGATATACCATCAACGTTCTAATCTTTAAATAATATTCATTAAATTTTGTATGACAACTCAATCACTAAAATATAGAAACAGAAAATGTATTATCTATGTATGAAATATATTATGAAGTATAAAGCATAAAGTATGAGGTTTGCTAAATACATCGTATATTTTGCCAAATAAAAAACGAAACCAACAAGAAAATTTTACCCCTTATTTTAGCAAATATGAATATCTGAAATATTTTATTGAATACTGAAATATTTGCAACTCTAAAATTTGCCTGTCATGCGTGCGCATGACACTCGTAATGAAATCACTTGACAACCAACAATTTGGCACACCCGTCAGATTTAGTTCCAACTATGTTGGAAGACTTCAGTCAAGAACATTTATCCTAAAAAAAAGTATTATAGAATTCTTTATCTAAGAGCAGCACATTGTCGTCATTAGATTTATAATTTTTTAAACTACATATGCAATGATTGCATTCTGTCCGACACGTAGACAGAAGTTCTCCGACAGTATTTTTGACGTTTCTACTAACAAAAACAAAGTTTATAATTTGGTTATTCAAGATTTCAGATACTTTTATAGAATCAGTATATCAGCATTAGTCGATCATTAGGATGAAATTAAAGACAAGAGATATAAAAAAGCACCCGATTCATTTATTTCAATATAATATAATTATAAATTGGCCCCACATAATAACAACCATTAAATAACATATTTAGGTAAGTTTACGATTGTTTACTCTTAAAACTAAAACGTAAATATTATAAATATGTAAAGAAAAACGACACAGCTTAAACACAGAATAGAATCCTTATTGTACGATGTTATACTTTGTAATACAAATAACTGTATATAGGATACAAATAAATACGTTATTATATAAACTAGGTATCGAGTTTTATATTTAAAAAGTTATAATTTATTAAATCTGTAAAATATTATATCAAATTGGCATTTTATATTAAAATATTACTATTTTACTATTTAGTATTAAAATGTATATGGAATGTATTGGGTCACATTTTATGGAAGCACTTTCAAATTATATTGTATACATTGTCCAAAATAATTATTATGTCATTTGTCATTTGTGTAAAAAATAATTAATAAATAAAATTTTCAATAATATTTGAGGCGTCGTTGATACCATCACAATATTATGGAGTGCGTCAAGTTACTTGAAGCAGTCAGTTGTTGTAGGTGGAGGCTGACACATTCCCTCCGTGTCCGGTCCAGTTTGTATGGATGAAGTGTCCTGGCTTCGTCAGCAGCTCATATGTGTGAGCGCCAAAATAATCTCTCTGGGCCTGTAACACACAATAGGGAATATGCATGTATTTTTTTATATTTTTAAATGATAATTTACATAATTACATTAATGTAAAAAAAATACCAGCGCTGAACAAACAATTCAAATTCAAAAACAAAATATTCAAAAAAATGTTTCAAATAAGTAGGCCGATAACAGCTTTTTAAACGATCGCCATTTTGCCGCGCTGACATGACGTCACGCATCATAACAACCACCAATGGCAATGCTCCAATGCTCTTTAACAATGAGATTATTATGATATTTGACGTCACAATTCATGCCAACCAATGGCGTGCGTTTCACCTAATTCAATCTTCCCGCACAATTTTTGCACTTTTCAATAATTATTTTCTGATTGAAAACAAAATTATACCAAAAAATATTAATACGTAAGCACATCTACAGGAAAAGACTTTACATATAAAAAAATTATCATCATTTGAATCATACGCATATTCCCTATTATTTTGTTTTTATTGTGATACACAGAAGTGACAATGGAATAGAACCTATTGGTAAGATTCGTCGCATCCGTAATTTTTATTGACCATTAATTGGTAGAGGTACAAATTATAATAAAGTGAGTTATAAAAAGTGTAAATTATATACATATAACCTACGACCCCCTTATTAATAAACATAGAATATCTTTATTCAAGTACTAGCTGCGCTCCGCGGTTTCACCCGCGCTAATTTCGATCCCGTGAAAAACATTCCATAGCATCCCATAGGAACATTTTTTCGGGATAAAATATAGCCTATACGGATTCGGAAGAATCCCTCTAAGTAATGGTAAAAGAAATTTTGATATCGGTCCAGTAGTTTTTGAGCTTATTCAATACAAACATACAAAAATACAAAGGTTTCCTCTTTATAATATTAGTATAGATTAACCTAGTAATAAATTGACATCTGTCAAATTCCTTATTAAAAAAACATAAAAAGTATGGAATTTGACAGATGTCAGTTTATTACTAGGTTAATACTTGAATAAAGTTATTCCTTTAGCCATAGAACTTGACTACACGGCTACCGTGTCACCCGCTATGTGTGTCACCCGCATGTAAAATGTCCTGAAAAAGGTTATACCTTCAAAAGGAAATTTGTTACAAAATTTTAACTTATTGTTGTTTATAACTTTTTTATTAGATACTTGGCGATAAAAACTAATAGAAACAAAATTGTAGAGAATTTAATTTTCTACATTTAATTTTTGATAAAAATTTCTGCAGAATTGCTAGTCTACGAGATACAACGCGAAAATCCATTACATCTCGTTTTTCAAGATGGCGGCCGAGGGACAAGAGTGGCGACCCCATAATCTTAAACTTAAGCTTCTATTG
>LUGF01024438.1:34238-45863 GCA_001625245.1 Calycopis cecrops
CGCAGCGACTGTTGGGACCCGCTGATGCGCTCGCCAAAGTACGGGTCCAGTAGCAAGTTCGACAGTTGCGGGTTCTTTGTAAACGCGTCCTGCAATATTGTGTTTTTTAGATTTTGTCCGAAACTTTTTTAGCTGGTGGCCCAAGGAGGTGGGAGCAGAAAGAAGGGCAGCGCATCTATGTAGCCTCTATGCGAATGTCTATGGGCGTTGGATGTCAAGAAAATGGCTCCGACTGCTTGTTTGCCCCCCATACTATAAAAAAAACTTCTTACACAGGATTCAATCTCTTCTCTTTTAAACTACATTGGGATTATATCAGTTGAGATATTTAACTTTGTTGCGTTTCTGTCTATCCTCACAGCGAATCAAGGTCTAAAGTCTAGGAATTTTAAAAATATCTGTCTCTAGGATATACAGCGGCATTTTTATCTCTTAGATATGATCACAGGAAAACCTAAAAGTGTCTTGAAACCTAAAACCCCCAAATATTTTCTTCTGATTAAAATCATTAAATTCACTAAATAAACAAAAGAGCCTGAAACAATTATTATATAGTGGTAATTTGAATGCATGTGTGTATGGCATGTGTGCGTGTGTTATTAAATACTGATCATTTGAATGCATGTGTGTCTGTTACCTTGATATTGCCGAGGAACACGCTCCGGATGATGCAGCCTCCGCGCCACATAAGGGCTATACTCCCATAGTTCAAGTTCCACTTGTTCACCTGTTCACAGTAACACAATTAAAGATTACGTTTATATTTCATTACTGGTATGGGGTCGTTTAAGTGTTACGTAACCACTGAATTAGGGGGGGAGTTAGTCACTTACCCCCTTATTAATAAATATAGAATAACTTTATGCAAGTAATAACCTAGTTATAAACTGACAGCTGTCAAATTCCTTAATAAAAACACAAAAAGTATGGAATTGGGATAAAGTTATTCTATGTTTATTAATAAGAGGTTTAGCTTATTTCGTTGCAAATTCAAGTAATATTGAGATTGATTTTTGCTGACAAAGGGGGTAAAAATTTCTAAAATCTGCCTACGTAATACTTGAATGACCCCTATGTACTATCTGACTACATCTCGAGGTATGTCATTTTTATTCATCATATCTGTCTGTCCGTCAGTATGTCACAGTCATTTTTTTTCGAAACTACTGGGCTTACGTAGTTGAAACTTCGAAAGTTGATGTTTTCCGTGAACCACTATTCGAATTTTGCATAATTAAAAAATAATTTAAATAAAGGGGGGGTACTCCATACATAGAGCTGAATCTCAATTTTTTTTTTATCCAATCTATATGAAGGGTGTCTGTGAAAAGATCTTCAAAAATAACATTAAGACTACTAAAACCATTTTACGTCAAAATCAATTGTTTGAAAGATAGACGCTAAATGAATGTGTCGCCACCTCTAACTTTTAAATTAAGAAAGTGAGAAATCTGATATAAGTGATAAATCGTTGGAACGGACCCTCGGTGTGCGAGTCCGACTCGCACTTGGCCGGTTCTTTATGGTATATGAGGGGGCAAACGAACAATCAAAGCCTTTTGAAGTCTACCGACGCACGTAAACATCCGCATAGGCTATATAGAAGCTTTACCCTTCAATGGACCACTGGAAAATCACACCACACGAAACACGACAGCACAGCTGCTACTCTCACAGTACGTCGGCATTGTGTTAGCGACAGGTACCTTCCATGCCATGTGGCATGGCGCTATAGCCTATATGAGACGAGTAAGTATCAGGCTGCGTTACAACTGAGCCAGCAAAGTGGCAGCTATACAGTCGCGTTTGAGTGGACCGTTGTATTTTATTTTCATCTTTATTGCAGGTGACGTTTCACCTAGAAAAATCTATAAAATAATGAATAATACAAAATAACCTCATTTTAATCTTTATCATGTATGTAAGTTACATATACATTACTGTCTACAAACAAGTTTTGTAGTAACGAAATGTATGAGCGTGCAACTTTTACAAAATAGTGGTCTGTCATGATCACTCTAGTATCAATGCCAGATTATTCTTATCAACCTATATCTTGATGTGATAATAATAAGAGGCGATACGATTCGATAAATATATTAATGCGCAGCCACTGTCTATATTAGATTTAATTAAATTAACAGCATATGAACTATGTATAATATATTAACTATGATTAGAGAGCAAAATTAAACAAAATGGCGCAACACGTCCATATTATAGAAATTTGCTGAATACATTTTTTTATGTGTACTTATTGCAAACGAAAGGGGAGCCTTCAGTGACTCCCGACGCCCATATTCATCCGCTTAGAGATTATGTACTCATGTAGTCTTCTTTCCGCGTTCCGCTCCAATGCGCCATCGGAAACTCACACAACGCACCAACGCTACAGCATAGTTGTAACATTGCGGCCGTCGGTATCATGCCAGTGAGGTACGACCCCGTTCGTGTTAGCCAATTCGGCTGCAATGCAGCAATGGCACTACATATTACTAGGTGATACATACCTTGGCAGCTTCTCTGAGCAGCATGAAGCCCTGTGCGTAAGAGATGACTTTACTAGCGTAGAGGGCCTTGCGCAGGTGCTCCAAGAACGGTTTCTTGTCTCCGTTGAATTTTGACATTGAGCCTGGAAGTGCTTTGCTCGCAATTTCTCTTTCCTCTGAAATGGTTTTACGTTTAATGAGTAAAAATATAAGAGGAAAAAAACAGTGTCTGCTCCTGCGCCTGCAGTTTATTCCATAAAAATGAATGACTCCGAAGTGATAGGTGTGGGGACGTAAGTGAAGTAAGCATTACCTATTGAAATTGGAAACTATGGTAACTGGCAAAGGGTGGATACAAAATTTTATGAAATCGAATGGGTTTTTGATTCCAAATCATAAATAATAATTAAGAAACATCTCTTTACTGCACACCAAAATTACTTACCTTTAAGATAATTATAACTACTTTATTTAAATGAATGCGGAATGCACGAAATGGGCGAATATGTAATTAGCATATTATATTTAAAAAAAACGGAAATAAAATTAAATAAATGAGGGTTGATTTTCAATTATAATTGTGCACAAGTACCTTTTAGAGCAGACAGACACCGTGCGAAAACGGCTTCACCAATTAGAGTGACAGGCACACCATACTCCAAGGCACTAATACCGGTCCACTTGCCGGTACCCTTCTGACCGGCTGCGTCACGTATTTTGGGTAACAAGAATTTACCTGCAATAAAACAGTATTGAAATCAACCTGCTTCTGTATTAGGATTGTATTAGGATTGTATTAAGATTACAACTACGTAAATGGTAACATAAGATGGTGCTAACTTAGTTATTTCATCCCAATATTTCTACGGGATTAAAACTTAGTCAATAATAATATAATATTGCATGCATGTACAAATATGTAGAAAATAAAAATCAATAGAAATTAGTAGATATTTAATTTCGAAAAATATAATAAATAAATATATCAAATAAATATAATCTTTTATCTACACTAATGTTGTAACATTCTACTTATGTTTCCAATACTTGACTTATAATGACTACTGTTATAGCTCAGACAACAAAAATCTCAATTTAAGCAATTTGACATGATGTTATAATATCCAAATCGATATCGTAAAATCTCATTATAACACTGTGTGAGAGCGAGAGGGAGAGAAAAATGGTGAGACAGACGTGTGTCAAAATCCTGAACAGCGCGCGCTTGCTCCTGATTGGCCCAGCGCGCGCAGCAATGTCAACTGTCATTAGCATATGCCGACAGTCGGCAATCGACGCCCAAGGTATTGATTAATTCTATTAGTCAGTATTAGCGAAAATCAAATAGTTTTAGAATTGATATTATAAAATAAATACATATTATTATATAAAAGTTGAACAGACCAGATACTGTAAAGTTAAATATTACAAAATATTGATATATTGTATTAGAGTAAAAAAACAAAGTTTTGTGTTTATTATTATGTATAACAACTTGAATATGTTGTAGCAAATTTTAGTGTTAATACCGGTGTGGACATGTGTTATTAAGATAATCTTAATGTTTGTACCATAACTTAATCAAGTGTTTGTGTCCTTTGGAAGAGCGGAGAATCCCACTACAGGTATTTATTTACTTATAGGGTTTTCTCCAAACATTGTATTAGGCACTTAAGTTTTGCTCAAAGAAATAAATAACTTATTATTATTATTATTAGTGAAGATAAAGTAGTGTATGCAACTGCATATAACACGGGTATTAAAACACTTGTTAACTATTTTGAAACTCGCTATCGCTCGTTTCAAAAATTCCACTCGTGTTTTAATACCCTTCATTATGACAGTTGCATAAACTACTATAATATTTTATAAATAGTTACGAAGATTTTTACGGTTTTGTCAATGTCAAAATATAAATACTTGTCCTTACCATCAGTGTCTTTGTATTTTAAAATGTCACGAGTAATTTCAATCAGGAACGAGTCCAATTCACCCTTGTTCCATTCGTCAAAAACTTCAGCCATTTCACTCTGATCCATACCTACAATGAATAACAGCATTAATATAAATGAGGCAAGGGTAAGTCTAAATTAACAGATACCATGTGAGGGATAAATTGGTGTTGGGTGTGACCAGCTAACAATTGAGGCTGGCCACTCAAGAGAAAAGAGTTTAAGAAAATAAAATAGTATATGATGATAATGTAAATTGGTGTTGGGTGTGATCAGCTAACAATTGAGGCTGGCCACTCAAGAGAAAAGAGTTTAAGAATATAAAATAGTATATGATGATAATGTATGCACGCACTACCTGGTTCAGGGCATATCAGCATTTAGCAAGTCAAAGACGGTGGAAAGCTCTACATGCAGCAGCAGTTGGGTTGAGAGTAGCAGAGGCTTGACCTTCAATGACTGATAATGTAAGCTATGTCACAGTATACAGCCAGCTAGTTATTTATTTATTTATTTATTTACTTAATAAAAAAAAAATTACAATTAACCTTAAATCTAAAAACATTGTCCCACAAAACTGTCTGGACGGTTTGACTGTGGGATCGCAGTCTCATCAGAATTAATTACAGTTTATATTATGCTATGATATCTAAATCTAAAGTGTACAAAATAGGCAACATTTCTAAGGAAGTAATTATAATTTTTCTAATAGATAATTCTTTATAAATCTTTTAAATTTCTTAGTATTAGGTTCTTGTCTAATGCTATCCGGAAGAGTATTAAGAACATAAGGTAGACGCTTAAAAATCATGTGTGTAAATAGGTGGAGGTGAGCCTGATGGGCAAAGGTAAGGTGTTTAGTTTTTTCCGCATTAAGAACTATGCCATTGTCGTGTGACCACCTGACTACCGCATCCACGTCTTCCTGGACTAATAAGCAAGTTTCAGAGAGATCGGTACCAGCTCGCAGCGCACACAGGTCATCCGCGAACATGTATGCTGAACAATGCTGTAGCACACCGCACAGGCTGTTTACCAGCATTAAGTAGCACACAGGTCCGCACCCGGAGCCCTGCGGCACGCCGCATCGCACCTCCGTCCGCTCGCTGAACGCGTCACCCACCTTCACGCGATAGGTTATTGGTAAAATATCAAAAGACCTACCTATTACATCCTTCATTAGGTGATATGCTTCGCATATAAGCTGCATGTCACCATACTCAATACCGTTGTGTACCATCTTCACAAAGTGTCCAGCACCATCTTCACCAACCCAATCACAGCAGGGTTCGCCATTTGCCTTTGCACTTATGGCCTAAGAAATAAAATGACTTTATTATAAGATACATGAATACTAGAGACACCATCTCGCTTCTCATGATAAAATAGTGAAAATTGTGTTATGACCATGAATAAATTACAGTATGAAACTCCAATTTCATGTATTATAAATTGTACTCATTATTATCAAATGTCAATGTTGAAAAGAGCAGGTAAGGATAAACCTACTTCATAAAAATAAAAAACATTTATTAGAATATTGCTTTTTGTTACACTTGTTGATCTCAATAATATTGGATTGCAACATTGGAGGTGCGCGAGTGACTTTCACTTGCAAGGTTAAAGTTTCTTGTTCTTTAAAGCCTATCATAAAATAAAATATTTTATTCTGAGACATGTTTGTTTAGGATTATTATATATTTATTATATTATTATATATTTATTATATTATTATATATATTATGTTGTTTAGTTTTCAATTTGTCAGCCAACATGGTATTAATTGAAAAAGCCCCATATGTAGAAGTGAGCCAATAGGGGCTGGTAAGATGATTGGTCATTTTATAAATTTTAACATTATACAATGAATATCCTACTATATAATATATAATATAATATTATAAGGGCGAAAGTTTGTAAGAATGTTTGTTACTCTTTCACACAAAAACTACTGAACGGAATTTCATTACATTTTACAGTAATATAGCTTTCATATCAGAATAACATAATAAGTTAAAAAAATATAGGGATTTTTGAAGTTCGAAATTCATGCTGGCGAAGCCGCGGGTGGATGCTAGTAAGTTATAAAATGTTAATTTTACAAAATTAAAGAATGCTGTTGTATTACATGTGCATTAATCTCAAGAGAATTATGGCTGTGCACAAGAGTAAAAAAACCTTGTAACATTAAACACTGCCATTGAAATATATGATGTCATCATAGAGACCTAGTTGAGGCTGAAACTTTTCATAAGTACTTAAGTACTATGTTGCATTGGTTAATTCATAATTTCCATGACTTCATCAGAAGGAAAAAATATAACATTCTGAATGTACATATATAAGGAAATTTATTACTATTATTATGACATATTAGTAGGACCCGTTTTTCCTGTTCATTTTAAGACACATTTAATACACATTATTAATAATAAACCTAACACAACATAAGATATTTAGCAATAGGTAAACAGTTTAATATAGTGTTCTCACCACTTATTGGGCTTGGAATTTTAATGTATACTTATTCAAGAGATGGATTTAAATATTATATATAAATTATAAAGTAAAAATATGAAATATTATATGTGAAATCTAATATATAAAATTCTCGTGTCACAGTTTTTGTTGTCATACTCCTCCGAAACGGCTTGACTGATTCTCATGAAATTTTGTGAGCACATTGAGTAGGTCTGAGAATCAGCCAACATCTATTTTTCATCCCGATATTCCCATGGGATCGAAAGTTACGCGGGTGAAACCGCGGGGCGCAGCTAGTGTTATATATAAAATACCTGGAAGATTGGTTTAACATGAGGCCATGCTGCAGGGTGACCACCAGGCATGAGAGAGGGCCCATAGCGGGCACCATCTTCACCTCCGCTAACCTGCAACAATTTATTAGTGTTACACTCAAAGAGACTCTTAAAATAGTCCACTAAATAACACACATTGGTATGGTTATCATATCTATAGATATTAGCCAACAACTCAGACATGTTATTATAGTACAAAAGTAGTCTTAATTTGATGAGACCATCACAAAGCAAAGGAATCAGGTGAAAAACTGATGTATTAACATTATCTTCTTACACTTCCTATTATTTGACTTTCAATACAATAATTTAAAATTCCAATAGCCCTGACCTGTACCTCAAAAATGTTTGTGGGCAATAAAATCTATGATAGAACATGGTTACTCTGTATGTTACACAAGTATAGATAATTTAATACAGAATTGAATTATATTAATACTTACACCCATTCCAATGTAATGAATGCCTGTCGATGCTAATTCCTTACACCATCTTTGTGTATCGGTGTACTGTGAATTACCGCCATCGATTATAATATCTCCCTTTTCAAGAAGGGGTAATAATTTTTTTACAAACTCATCAACTGCTGATCCGGCTGCAATGAAAAGTATTCTACTAGAAAGTTGTTAATAATTTACATTATGGTGTAACTTCTAGAAAACAAAGTAACAAGTTTATGGTAATAAATGTAAACAATGAGGGGAGACCTTTGCCCAACAATGGGACACAATGGGTTTGATATAATAATATAATAATAATAATGGTAACAAAGTAAGCATGAGTTTTAATTAAATAGTAAACACACTCATAATATTGTGCACACATTAAAAGTTACACATCATGGCTGGAAATGTGACCTCTAAGCTGTGTTTTAACACTGCAAGGTCATGGTTAATATAAATTGGATTCTCCACTATTGGTAATTGAATTATACATATTCAACATCATAGAACTGTTTTCTTACAACTAAACCTACCTTTAACTAATAACATCACTTTCCTTGGTTTCTTTAATTTTGCAACCATATCTTCTAATGATTTTGCTCCAATTATTTTGGTACCTTTAGCTTCATTTGCGAGGAATTGGTCCACCTAAGTAAAATATAATATAGTATTAATAAAAATAATATAATAATAGTGTCTATACAGTGGTCATTTGATTTCATAATAATTAAACTAAGACTTCACGTGTGTTATATTTATAATGTAATTTGTTTCCTTTTGTTATTTTTTTTATAATTTTATAAAATTAAGTATTTCATTTAGAACAACAGTGTTATTATTAATTTCTAAATAAATGTTCCTTGATACATAAGATCTCCTCATACCTTGTCAATAAACTCTATGAAACAAGAATGGAGTGGCTTATGGCAGATTGTTTCTGTCTCGCTAGCATGTGCAAAGCAATAAATCAAATAAAAGATCTAGTTACCAAATAATACTATTTCAAATTTTTCATGAAAGGAATAAAATATATTTTATTGTGGACACACACAAAGTAAATGAAATCTTGTAGAAACTTACAAGCTAGGTCAGCTTACAAGCAGGTTTAATACCTTTTTCAAATAAGTAACTAAAAATTATGAAACAGAACAAAAATTGATATGTACATTTCTTTACAGGTATATTCTTTACTCTTTCTTCATAACAAGTTCATCAATTCATACAAGAATGAGTAACCACAAGTTCGAGCCTGTATTGGGGTTTTTCCTAGGCAAAACCCTATTAACAGCAATGTATATTTTCGGCCCTCTGGCTTTTGCCTCAACAACACATAATAAATACAATAGGTATTGAACACTAACCTTTTCAACTGTTCTATTAAAAGCACACACTACAAATCCATTGGAGTCCATGTTGAGGATAATGTTCTGGCCCATCACGGCCAGCCCTATTAAAGCAATATCAGCCTTAGCTCTGAAATAAAGCAAAATTTTAATAAATGATCATTGTTCACAAATTAAGCTCATAAAACTATGTAAAATATAATTTATTGAATAATTTTATTATAATGACTTTTCTCTAGAATACAATAAGGTCAAGCACTTGACCTTCAAGTAACCTTATATTATTTTCTTAATTTTAACTAATACAATGCGATCCTTGTTTTGTTAATCTTTGTAATTCGATTAGAAATACATTAAATGGATAATTCAATAAATTATTTACTTATGAATGTTTTTCTTTTCAGGATATAATACACCATATATATAGATATAGTTATAGCCATTGATTAATTAGGATCAAATACAAATTAGTTGTTATTGGCCTGCTATACTTAAAAATTTGGGGATCGTTTTCAATATTAAATACCTGATTTTATCGAACAAAAAACACTTCTTTAGCATTTTAAGTGAGATTGATCCCCAAAGTGATTCCTTTCCAGTTTCTAATTACTACAGTAATACATTAAGTCTACCTAAGTAAGTAGTAAGTAAAGTTTACAAGCATTAATAAACAAGCAAAAATAATAAACTTAAATAATATTTTTATAACAAAGTGTATGTTACTCGTCAAAATTATTTACAAATGTTTATTTCAATGATGACACAAAATACATAAATTATTTTTTTATGTAAGAAACTTTTGGTATTGATGATTAAATTAGAAAAAGAGAACGAACTACGGATTGACTAACTTTGACCAGTGAAATAATTGAAAGTCATGCAAGGACATGAAATAATATTGTTCATCAAAATGATATATGAATATTATGTGCAATTACTTACTCAGCCATTTTATTTTTGTTATTTTGAATATATTTTACTTTAGTCAAATTAAAAGTTTGTGTACTTAAATAATTTTAATTTAAATCTAATTAAAATATTTATTCGCGGCGCTGCTAGGCTCAGGAGTTCCGCGCCAATGAATGTATGTACTATGTACAGCACAAACCATAGAGTAACTATTACATATTAATCTATGGAGTAACTTATATACTGAGTATAGAGTAATCAGCCAACTTAGGCTAAAGTGACATCTAGTGAAGATCCTTCAAACTAAATATTCTGTGTATATAGATATAGGTACTATACGACTAGGTAGGTATATATGTACTGCGGCAGTCCACTCCTTATGCAATTTATATTTATTATATTTATATTTTATAATTATGGGAACTGGAAACAATGTTAATAAAATAACTGCTTTGATTCAACACTTTTTTTCTCTTTTTATTATAATTTAGGGCAAGTATTTGTACATTATCACTCAGATCTGCATCTTCGCTGGTACCATTTAATAATTTATTTACATTGCGACACTGAATGTTAAAAAGCACCAGAGTCCATAAAGTAAGCCAAAAACGTCGTAAGAAATCAATTAAAAACACCATTACAAAACTTCGAACAAGACGCAAAAACCATATTATATTATTATACTCTTTGCGCAAAAACAAACACCGAATGACAGCAAGTTTGAAAAGTTTTGACATCAATTGATTTTGTTACCAAATCAGGAGGAACTAACAGCAAACAAAAAATAGGAATATATATATATATATGAATATATGGTCTATAAAGATTTTTTTTAAGAATGTATGCTAATTATCTTTAAAAAAAATTATGATTTTTTTTATTTATTTTTATCAATAAGAGACAGTTTATTATTATTATCAATGAGAGGATTTCCGAAGGTAGTTTTAGTTTTATAGATCGCTATATAAGTATTAGAATTTTTTACTTGATAATAAGACTCCAAATATACTTTATGAAGCAGTTTTATTTATTTATAGTCAGTGTTACATAATATAAAATATACTAACAATACTTTTAATGACATCTTGAGTTTACGCGAATGTTGCACATTATAATAAAGCTATTTAAACGGCCTCACGGATCATCCTTGGATGAAATCGGTGTTATTTAGCGAGGATTTGTGCTTAATCAAATCTTATATCTGTGTGCAGGGCTCGGATAAGCGGAATATATTGCGCCAGGGGTCGCGGGTTCGATTCCCGCCTTGGTCATTGATGTTTATCTATGTATTAAATGTATTTTTCAGTAATAAAAATCTTAAATATATAAAACTTCTTAAATTTATAAAATATATTTCCGTTGTCTAGTACCTGTAACATAAGTCCTTACGGTACTTAGCAGGGGGGGTAGAATAACGTAGTGTGTAAACTCCACTGCCATATATTAAAAAAAACTTCCTTTTAGTTTTGGAAAATTACCCTACTTTTCTAGTGACAACACCGTACCACTAGTAAATTCTGAAATTAATATTCGTATTTTCTTAACAATACTCAAGTAAATTAAAAAAACCGGCCAAGTGCGAGTCAGACTCGCACACCGAGGGTTCCGTAGGAACGGGAGGTATGAGCAAAAGTAATAGACGTTGAGAAAATTACACTTCCTTGCGACAAACT